>SDVV010039992.1:0-10576 GCA_016164225.1 Gammarus roeselii | reverse complement strand
ACCTGTATATGTACGTGCATGTGTTTATTCGTGCGTATGTACGTGTACATGAGTAAACAAAAAATATATATATGTATATATAACAAAACTTAAAATTCGATACAATTTAAATTAAATTTTTCCATAAAATTTCAAAACAAATCAATCTATCTATGTGATAACTTGGCTGCTAAAGAAAGGTCCGGGCGTTGATTTGTTCTGAAATTTTATTGAAAGTTTTAAATTTAAATTGTATTGAATTTTAAATTTTGTTATGTATATATATATATATATTTTTGTTTACTAATGTACACGTACATACGCACGAATAAACACATGCACGTACGTATACAGGTCTATAGACGGACATACGTACACACATACATAATTGTTCACCGAAGCGAGTGATGATAGGCTTAAAGATTTGCAAACGCATTATAATGGCATGCTGTATGATGCGATTGGAGTCAGTGTTACGTGCAGGTCAAGCATAGACGGACGGATCTTCCTCAAATAGATAACAATGAACGTTCAAGCGGCAAAAATTAGTTTACATGTTTTGGAAGAAGAAATCTCCGAAGATGATTAGAGACGGATCGAACAAATATTGACAAATGTTGAAACTACCAGTTATCTCAGAATGGGTAAAACAAGAATCAAAAGAGTGGGAGATAACATTCATATATGGGTGAAGGATGTCGGCTCTGGGGAACTGACATCGATGGCTTTCAGTCGTATGTAACAAACTTCAAGGGAAATAAGAAAGCAACTCTCGAAATTAATATGATCCGAGTGGAAAAATATCATGATGGTAATAAAGCTGAACTGTTGGGAATGGTTTTTTCCTAAGAACCAAAGAAAACCTGGAACGTATGAAAGAATTCATCATTGATGAAAAACAAAACGACATTGAATTTGAGAAGCTTCGAATAATTAAAGTTCAAGAAGAAGAAGGATTACATTTGTGGACTCAAGGGCACGGAACAGCCTTCGGTATTCGCAACAAAGAAATGATGGATTATATGATAGATTTTGAGAGGAAACTTACACATCGTGATGCTGGGTATAGATGGCTGTACGAGCCATCTTGTAATCGAAAAAACGAGTTAGAAGTCATTGATGATGTCAGCAAGATCCGTAAATAATACTAATAAAAATATGTAAATTCCTAAATCAATTGTTTAAAATATCCTATAACTCAAAGGTTAAGCGATGAAATTGCATACATTGCGTTGGTTGGAGGTAGTTTCGAAGTTTGTTGAAGTCAGTAGGAGAATATATTCCAAGGGGTGCAACGGTACTCATAAACCTATTTCGGGGTAAATGCTGCATATGTGTGACAGAAGGGTGAGATATAAATCAGAGTCTGATGAGAATATACTCAGTCAATATTGGGTTTCTGTTGGGGAAGGATGGGTTATAGCTCAAGTCCTCGATTGTTTGAAAGAAATGGGGTGATGGGTCTGTAAACTTTGCAAGAAAGAAATAAAATTGAATAAACATAAATCCACGAGTAACATGTGGAGACATATGAAACGCTGTCATCGTGAAGAGTTTGAAAGAAATATTGGAAAGAAAAAAGGTAGATCAACTATGCAAGTCGTCAAAGGATGGAGTGTTAGGAGATATTGACGAAAAAAATGTGTTATATCTAGTATGAGATGAAGTCGCCCATTTGTATGATGATGGAAAGAAATATGAATTACTTGTAACATTCAATCCATCTAAGATTGAAAAAATCTGACCTCTCTGATAACATATATGAGTCGAGATTAATTGCGAAGTAGAAATAATTAGGTGTCAAAACTGCAAAGGATAGATCAAAATGTAGAGACAAGTGGAGATATGTATTATGCATTGTATAAAACAATGACTGAATCTCGTACATAAGTTAGGTTAGTTTAGGATAGGATGCTCACTTCTTTCAACATAACATAGCATGAAGCTGATGCATATAAAATATCTTGTATCAACAGCAAGGGATGTTGTTCTATGGGTTAGGTTAGGTTGGGAAGTTATTAATGCATCCGTCAGTGCATGGTAACCCTTTTGCACAAAATGTGTGTAAATGCCTACATTATACCGACATCGACCGTGAATACGCCTACATTGTACGAGTATACGCTGGCATATGCCGACGTATGCCGGCATATGGCGGGATCAAACCGTGAATACGCCTATATTATACCTGCATATGCCGGCATATGCCGGCATATGACGGGATCAAACCGTGAATACAGCTACATTATACCGCGTATGCCGGCATATGGCGGTATCAATCCGTGAATATAGCTAGATTATACCAGCATATGCCGGCATATGCCGGCTTTTGACGATATCAATCCGTGATAAAATGCATGAAAAAATCTCGAACGTTGAAGGAAACCGAATTATTAAACGGGGTAAGGAAAGGGTGTCGAGTATAAGATGTGTAAAATTGCATAATAAAATCAAATGTATATATTATGACTTTGTTTTAAAAAGAACTGGATGTGTGTATCATACTGCAAGGGATTGATCAAAAATGTAGAGATAAGTGGAGACATGTATTGCGCATCGTAAAAAATGAATGACTGAAACTGTACATAAGTTATGTTATGTTAGGTTTTTGATGATTTACTAGATCAGAATTGGATGTGTGTATCAAACTGCAAAGGATTGATCAAAATGTAGAGTAAAGTGGAGTTAGGTTAGGTTGCGTTATACCGACATCGAACGTGAGTACGCCTACATTATACCAGCATATGCCGCCATATGGCGGGATCAAACCGTGAATACAGCTGCATTATACCAGCATATGCCGACCAATGCCGGCTATGGCGGTATCAATTCGTGATAAAATGCATGAAAAATCCCGAACGTTGAAGGAAACCGAATTATCAAATGGGGTAATGAAAGGGTGTCGAGTATAAGAAGTGTAAAAATTGCATAATAAAATCAAATGTATATCTGACTGTGTTTCAAAATTATTGGTGATGAAACATAAGGAGAGAGAATCATGTCTCAAACGTTTGAGTGCTAGGAGAATTATGTTTATTCCGGTAATCTGCGGGAATATAAATAATGGAAATGTTGATAATAGCAAGAAGAAATCTGGAACGATTCGATGTCATAAACATGTAACAGTAATTAAACAATTAGCGTCCTTAAAAAGCTCGCTGAAGACTACAAACAAAGTTTTGGTTACAAGGATAAGAATACAAGTATTGCATACACTTCTCCCGAAGGTCGTCGTTTATTCTAAAATGTGTACTAAAAGCGTTAGTCTAGAACACCAATATATCGGAGAAAAATTTGCACCCAGATGATAAATCCTACACCGATATGACGAATCGACAGTTTCAGGTGAGGAATAAATATACGTCATTGATAAAGAACCCACAGACTGTCATTGGTACCAAGGATCAAAATAACACAAGAGTCATTATTTATGTTTCCCCAAGATGCTCACGTCGAATTTTCAGTGTGAAAAAGTTATGTTTTCGTATAAATGATATACCAATGCACCCACCAACGAGTTCCGAAAACACGCTGTCAACCCGCTCCTAAAAAACTGCTACGTCATCGGCCTCGAAACAGTCATCATGATCTTAAAGAGAAAAAAAGTCCGAATGGTTCATCCACTCCAAGTTGGATTCTTCGTGCTTGAAAAAGCAAAAGCAAAAGTCTACAGCTTCTTCTATGACACACTGAAACCACGCTACGGTGACATCGTCTCGGACACTGACTCGTTGCTGATCCAGTTCATAGGCGTGGCTGACATTGAAGCGGAAATGCTCCAATCTCCCCTGGCTGAATACATGGATTTCTCCAACTATCCCAAAAGTTATCTCTTGTTCGATGAATCCAAGAAAGGACAGACAAGACTACTTAAAAGCGAAACAGCTGATGACTACCCGAGTGAAATCATCTGCTCACAACCCAAGTGTTACAGCATGTTGCTTGAGTCCGACGCAACAAAATCGGCTGCTAAAGGTGCCAATTACCAAACACAAGCCAAAATCAAACATGAACAATACAGGGACATTCATAATCAGAAAACATACATACACTTTGAGACAATATATAACATTCGTGCGCAAGCATGCCAACTTCAAACTGTACGCACTATCAAAAACTGCCTCAGTAAATTTGAGAATAAGCGCTACTAACTCGACGCATTCACAACTCTTGCCTATGGCCACCCGGATATATCCAAAAAATCCATCGAAAATGAACCTACCGTCACTAAAAAGAGGAAGTGATGTGCCTTGGCTAATGAAATCGATGAAGAAATGGATTTAACATGAAAAAGACGCAAGCCGGGTGAGACCGTCTTTGATGTATGTAGTCGACTTAATGATGAAAGTACGTGTACCTCAACAGGTTGTATCCTGTAAATGATCATAAATGGTAAATAATCCTTCTATGCTCGTATGTATATAAAATATAAAAATTATAATAATTAACTTGTCACATTGTCCACCCAAATAGGCCATTGAAAAAAAAATGCATTGGAAAGAACTGTAACGAAACCTATGAAAAACGATTTAAATGATTTTATGTAAATCAAATAACTATATATAATTGACCATGATTGATTGTCACCCTGTTATATGTTTTTCGAACATGCGGGAATGTTGTGCCAAAACCCTGAAATTATTCACCTGCATGTGTATTTAAATCCATTGATATATATGTATAAATAAACTTTGTCTCATTGTCTACAGAAAAAAATCATGTGAAAAACTATATGAACGTAACTGCAACTGTTTGTTTCTTAACACTGGATCCTGACGAATCTATGAAAATATATACATCAAATGCGACAAAGCGAATGGATTTAATCAATAATATCAAACATACAGTATAAAATATCATGTATAAACAATGGCTTCTATTCAAATGAGTCATTCAATAACAAACATAGTAATATACATCAAGCCCTCCTACTGCGCGAAATATTCAATAACAATCATATACAGCGTTGACAAGATCTAATAACGTACATCTATAAAATCCGTACGTAAGCAATCGTAAATGAAAGCAACCAGATACCGTAACGAAACTGAAATTTACCGTATGGAAAAAAAAAATCTCCATAAGGACCATATATCACGAGATGAAAATCTTTGTGTGACCGCACATCCAGAGATAAAATCGCCGATTGTCATAGCTAATTACCACTTGCGGTTGAACTATAGCAATCGCTTCTACTTGCGTTTTGGCCACCCCATAAGCGATTGACCAGAATAGAACTAAATAAACCTTCAAGTATAAGGTCCAAGCGATTGAGTCGGTCACATCAAGAAATAATATGTATCATAACAAATACATTGCGTTCTTGGCGACCTTATGCGTCTGACCCCCTCCCCTCTCCCCCACCCGTCCCGGGCAGTCTCTATGTACCATAAGTAACTCACTTGACCACAAGAGTAATTGTCTTAACATATAACTATATTGTCCGAGATATACAGCGACTAAGTCAGACACACTAACAAATAACATACATCCTAACAAATTCAACGGCTGACTCACAAAAAACTTGAGTTCATGGTATCTCTATGAACCATCAGTAACTAACTTGACCACAAGATCAATTTGTCTCAACATATAACTACAATGTCCGAAAAATACACCGACTAAGACAGACACATTAACAAAAAATATACTTCATAACAATTACACTCGATAATAGGTTCAAAGATCTAGTCATTCTATATCTAATTCCTTCACTTGCGTTTTGGACACCGCCTAATTATTGCCGATCTTATTCCTTCGCTAAAAGCATATTTGGCACCCCTAATTATTGCCTATCTATAATCCTTCACTAAAAGCATATTTGGCACCCCTAATTATTGCCTATCTATAATCCTTCACTTGCTTTTTAGGTGCGCCTGACCGGTCAACCCCTCTCCTACTGCTATTTATTCCTATCTATAATCCTTCACTAATCCGCGACTTGGTGCTATATATACTACTTTCCGGTTGCGTGGTTTCACTAGCATACACACTGACTTACTGGTATTGTACTCGATGTCTAGTTTCGCGGATTCAGCCTCGCATATATTTATTATCATCTGAAGAGCATCGGTATGTGAATACAGCCGGACCTGTCGTCTGCATAGGTAATCGCGTTAACGCAACAGCTGCCAATGTGACACACAACACCGCTAAGAAATAGTCGTTCATGTAACGTGTCTACGTACACATTGAATAGAATAGGAATAGGAATACCTCCCTTCCTAATCCCATTACTTGTTCAAAACGGGTTTGACATAGAACTTCCCAATCTTAAGACACATTTTTGCTGCTGGTACCAATACTTTAGTAGATTAACAAGGTGAATTGACGTTCGGCTTTCAATGCGTTTTTGAGCACTGTCCAATAATGTACACAATCAAATTCTCATTTAGCATCTATAAACAAAAGTATACGTAGAGGAGCCTTCAAGGACAAAGTAATTAATCGTTTGTTTTAACATGAAGATAGTGGTTTCAGTCAGTTCAATGCCGAGGTTTGAACCCAAATTGGTTAGATGTCGTTTTCAGAGTCACCAAGCCTGCTCTGTCTAACTATTTTTTGCAGCTTTGATTCAGCAGTAGCATTTGATAATAGTCTGAAGTTACCTACATCGTTCTCACGTTTTGTCGTCAGTTTTATGAATGGTTTTACGACAGCATCAATAAGTAATTCAAGAAGAAAAATAAGTTAAAGGCAGTTAGTGCCGGTAACAGACATAAAATGAAGAAGCTGAACAGAACCATACTTGAATACTTCCGCAGGTACACCATCCATTCCCTTCGCTTTGCCTTTTTCAATTTCCTGGCCGCGGTGCTACGCTCCCACATGCAAACATTATCTAGATCACTGTCCCAATTGAGGGCCTCCTTAACAAGAAACGAGTCTGTGTCTTTGTTGACACTGTTCATTATTCCATCAAAGTGGTTGCGCCACTTATCAGCAATTATGACCACTCTTGTTATGCTAATCACACCTTGAGAAACGGAGCTGTTTTTGGTTTGAGATATTTCATTCATTCCATAAATCCATCATCCACTCACTAATAATTTTCTTCGGCATGTTAACTGCACGTAAATCATCCGCGTGGATCTCACAGTAACGCAATGCAAACCTGCAGACATAATTCCATTTGTTCCGCTGTATACGAGCCTTCTTCGGGTTGACCAGCCCTTCGCCATTGCACATAATCCGCTTTGCTTGCCTCGTGTAAGTCAGCCACATGCCTGTTTCACCCTGCGTCCTGTACCTTTCTCTTGGTGTTCGCACTCCATACTATGCCATGCCAGATAAGCAGCTGCACCACAAATGCGCTCGTAGAGCTCGTCTAACCGGTGTCCGTCAGTTGCTGCATGGATCTGCAGCAACTCTGGTATTAAGGTCTCAAACTAATTGATAAGTACTGAACAGAACATATTAGTACGTCTATGCTACATCATTGAATTGGCAACGAAAAGACTGTGTGGCTGTATCCCCATTAACAATTACAGGGAGCGCGCGTAATGAGAGCACTACATGGAGCTGCGTGTGATCTTACAGAGGCGTGCAATCCCATACAAACCATCGACAAATATTGTTGGCAATTGCTGGGGTAAGGTGTTAGTGATCTAGCCATTTTACAGTTCTCCAGTTGTGATTAACACGAGTGTGTGTGTCCTGTGGTAACTGTGGAGCATCCAAAAAGTGTGGCTCATTATCTGTCCGAAGTACCTGCCATTCATTGAAAGTTTTGCTGCCTTGGTGGAAATTAAAATACCCCATAACACAAACATGATCATATCCTGATCCTCCATGGATGGCCTCTAACTTTATATTGAACACTCTTTTTGCATTCATTGATATTTGATCTATGTTATATATATTTGTAACTATTATGACGCTGAAAACGGCAATCTAGAGTCATTCGGGCGGTGCGGTAGGGAGTCAGACGGCAGGACCGGAACTGGTTTGGCACGTGAGTCAGCTAACAGGGCGTCCCCGTACGGGGAATAGCGGGCTGGATGCCAAGCTTGTGACCTAGATTGGCAGTTTGTATATTTTGAACATTTAAATTTTTATTGTAATTAGATGTCTATTGTATTTATATATGTTTTTTCTTCTTTAGATGGTTGTATTGGGGTATAATTGGTCACTAACTGATGTTCGTTATATATATTTATTCAGTTCTGGTAGGGATAGTGTCATACAAAGTTTCTGTAGGGGTGCGGTGCAGGACCCCCTAGGAAAAAAGTTGGATGCACTCCTGGAAAATTAGGTGAGATTGCTCTTACCTGTTCTTTGTCCTATAAATTATTTCCGTGTCATGTTTGCTTTGTTTGAGTGTACTTATCGTTATATGTTTTATGTCTGGATTATATTTCTATATATTTTCGGTGTATATTATGTTCATATTATCATCTAATTCAGGGTATAATTGACTCATTTTTCAAGGGTGGGATGCTTGATACCAGCCTAATATTGAATTTAGGCTTTTTTTTGTGTTCTAAATTTATTTATTTCTTATGTATATAATATCTATAGGAATAAAATGGTTTATTAGTCTGGTAGTTGGCGAGTTGATGTTTGTATCTTGGGTTGATGCTACAGCTTCGTTCGAGAATCTATCAACCCCACAATACATTTTCCAGGTTTGAACCAGATATATCGGTGTTCCATTGGCGCGGTGTTCCAATAGCGGGAGTACCTGAACGATATGGATTTATTGTAAGTTATTAATTTGCATTATATATTTTAAGTAATGATCGTTTGATATATGTTTAATTTTGTATTGTTTTTATTATTTTGAATAGTTATCTCAAACAGTTATAAGAATTTTTGGGATATTCTAGGTTTGCATCGTCCATATAGCACAAAAAAAAATCGGGCATAATTGGTTGGTTATTGAATCATTTTGGTATTTTATATGTATATTAGACATTCTGTTACGATTGAGCCGTGGTTACTTTAGTTAAAGAAATGTTAATTTATCCCTGTTTTGGACTGAGTTGGAGAATGATTTTTATCAGATTTTGTATATACTATAGCATGTTTGTGTAGAAGTATTCCACACCATTTACTATAGGTTTCAGCGAATGTTGCTCGCATGTCCTGGTATCTTATTCACGTCAGTTGTTTGGTTGGTTACATGATATTTTTTTCGTTCGTCACGGTTTTTAATGTATGTTTTGGGTATGGTAGAGAATTGATCTTCTTGCTTTGTTATAACTCGATAGTTTCAGTATGAGTCTTTCAATTTTGTATGTTCTCTGTACAGTTTACATCTTCGATGCAAGGTTCTGTTTATTTTATACATTATCAGAAAATTTGAAATATTAAGTTTGTATCTGCAATGGAGAACATTATCTTAGGCATAAGTTAGTTACAAGTTGTATACTTCTAGTGTTTCATATATTTTACATCCAGGCAATAATGGCGTGAATTTCATAGATATAGAAGATTCGATTCGTTACAAACTTGGTTTTGCTGTTAGCTTATTTTATGTTTGTTGTAGAATCATACTCCAATGCTTAGGAGGAGTTAGAAAGTCCCCTAAGCAATTTCTCGTGGTTTTTAGGCCTATTCGTGTAAGTAGACTGATTTGCCGTGATGGATACCATTGTGTATTACAATTTTTTATGTGAATTAGAGCAGAGTTGAGAATTTTATTTGGCTAATAGGTGTTGTAGTAAAAATCACATTATTCTCATGGACACAGTGTTAAATGTCAGATATTTTCGGTATGGCTGATATGTTAGTATACAATCTTAGTCATGCACCAGATTACGTGGGATATCGGAGTAGGATTTATCATATGGGTTTGGTAGGATACACCGTGTATAATAATTAATCGTGATCGGGTTGGGTATAGTAGAGAATCTTATTTATCTATTTTATAGAAGTTGGTGTATGTTTAAATTGGTTATCATAGGAATATATCTAAAACAGGTATGTCAGAAATTTTCGGTATGGCTGTTTAGTATACGATCTAGTCATGAACCAGATCACTTGGGATATTGGAGTAGGATTTATCATCTGAGTGTGGTAGGATACACCGTATATAAAAAGTAATCATTGTCTGTTGGGGTATAGTAGAGAATTTTATTTATCTATCGTATAGTTGTTGTTGTATGTTTTGATGGGTTATGATAGGAATATATATTTAAATCGTTGGGTATAAAATACGCTTAATTGGATGCAATGATCCAAAATTTGGTATGTTTCACCTCTCGACATTGGATTTGGGTCCGGTTCCAAGTCGTCTTGGTGAACTAATATACCATTTATGTAGAGTGTTTGTGTTAAGATTTTCCATTAATATAATGTACATCTCAATTATGTTATCCTCTCGCACGTCTTTACTAGCAGCTTATCCACGCATAGCTTACTTATTCAAATGTTTGTGATCCGTTTGCAGTTTATACATTTAGGAGTTGATTAATGCTTTCCAATTCTGGATATCCCAATTATTCGAGCATTCACCATTTACACTGTTACATTTTTCACTATAGATTTGTAATGTAAAGGGGCCGTAAGCTTAACCCATCCTAACCTATCCTAACCTAATCTAACCAAGGATTACATTTTTTACCCCGTTTTCATACATATGTCATGTATTTTT
>SDVV010039991.1:0-10576 GCA_016164225.1 Gammarus roeselii | reverse complement strand
GAGCAGAGGAGAGAAGAAGGTTGAATGTTTTCGAGATGAAGTGTCTGAGGAGCATGGCTGGAGTAACGCTGAGAGACCGGATCACCAACGACGTGGTTCGAATCAGAACAGGAATGGTGAAAAAGTTGGAGAACAGAGTGGATTCGCGTGTATTGAGATGGTTCGGGCACATGGAGAGAATGGATGAAGGGAGATTGGTGAAAAGGGTGATGAATGCGGAGGCGAGTGGTCGCAGGCCTAGAGGTAGACCGAAGTTTGGGTGGATGGATGGTCTGAAGCAGGCGTTGGGAAGAAGAGACTTGAATGTGGAGGTGGCGAGAGACCGTGCAATGAACAGGCGTGAGTGGAGAATGGTTGTGAATGGTTGATTTTGACGCTGCTCTGATGTGCTTTCCCGCCCTTGGCATCCCGCTGTTGTGATGGTCGTGGGTGGGGAGGGGCCCGGCCATTATGACGCGGCGGGGGTAAACCAGTGAAAACTGTCGGGCCCTGCTGCTGACGACGGTTCCTCGGTACATTCGGGACCCAGAGTGTAAGTTGAGGGGCTACCGGCCGGACCCTTCAGCACAAAAGGGCTAAGTTGTGTGAGTGTGAGTTGCGCCTTGCCGTCGGCCACTCCCCTTTCTGGGGGATGCGGCCTAGTGTCTGTATCTGTATCTGTAAGATAAGCAAAATGATGGGCCTCCCCGAGCTGGAAACTGAGGACTGCTCGGCGCCCTTCAGTAAAACAGGTGAACACCTCTCTAAACTCGAAATCCTTTTTGCAACTATGATAACCCGACTGAAGGAGCTGATGAGGATAGAAGCCAGGGAACCCGTAACTTATTCGTGTGCTTCCGCCTCTAACCTCACTTATAACATCGCTCTCGTCGCAGCCAAAACTCATAATGACCGAACACCAAGAAATGTAATGAGGAGACAATACAATCGATTTGATGACCACAACCTATTCAATAACGACCCTACATTTCCCGAACACTTGAAGATGACATTTGATGTCAATGATAGACCGGATATTTGCCCATATACACTGCGAGAAGAACTGGGCTCTATGACTGGCCGTCCAATTCTCAACATCGCCGCCAGCGGCGACGATAGCTTCACCATCAAAGTTGGCACAAAATTTCAAAGTGACACTATAGCTACTCTCCAAGAACAGAATATGCGAAAAGCCTTGCAAAATCATACCACACCCAACTTTTTCCACGAGTACAGGCCTGATTTACATCAAGGGCCTACCAAGTGATGAAGCCGACGAGTTCATCACCGGACTCGTCCAATACGAGGAATGTGTAGTTGAAGCGAAAATCGCACCAAAAATCAAACCAAAAAGAAACACCACCACGGTCCTTCTGCTCGAATTCAATTGCCCCACCCCACCTAACTACATAGACATACCTTTCTCTGACACCAAAACCAGGGCTACACTCTTAGAAAAACGTCCGATGCGCTGATATAAATGGCAGAAATGCGGTCAAACGAGCAGAGATTGTCACGGTAAGCAAAGATGCTCACACTGCTCCCAAGACGACCGCGATAAACGGGACGATCCCTTGTCGTGCCCATCCGAAGAATATCACTGCTTTTACTGCGAATAAACGGCCACCCTACGGGACATGGAGACTGCCTCCAGGACAAGGCTGAGAGGGAGATCCTGCAATGCCAAACGGAGCACAAAGTCGGGCGACGAGAGGCTGCGGCCGCGATCCGCTCCCCCCAGGCTGACTCTCCCACCCATGAGAGATCAGCATCATTTCCTACCCACTTCCTCATAACGCTTGTCGATAGCGGTGCGAACAAAGTTGCTCCCTCAACGAGCCCATTCACCATGATGAACTCGCTCTTCAAACGACTAGGAGGTAGACCGAAAAACATTAACCGACAGGGAAAGAAATATCTGGTCAACGTCGTGAATTTTAATCAAAGTAACGCTAAGCAAAAAATTAACAAAATAGACAAACACAAAGTAACTGTGGAAATACATTTGTTCTTCAACGCTTCAAGACAAATTATATACACTTTTAACTACACTCTCACTACTGACCTAAGAGCTTTTTCAGCAGGGTTAGCAAAGGATTACGGAGTCACCAACGTATCTCTAGCAGATTGGATCAAACTACGGAACACCCACACCACCGTATACCAAATCACCTTCCCAGGACGCGACATGGCCTGCAATATGCCTGCACGCCACCCAGTGGCGTCATGGCCTGCAATATGCAAAAAATGCCTTTAATACGGCCACTTTATCAAATACTGCCAGCTATACAAATCCTAACGTTGTAAGGGGTGCGCCGGCGAGCATGACCGAAAGGACTGCACAACCCGCCAACCCGAATGCTACCACTGGCGATGCCTCCATGAGGCAGGTGACCGCGACTGCCCTAAGTACATGGGTCAAAAAGCAATGAAAATCATACAAAACGACCGCTGAGTCACCAGAATACAAGCCCTCCAAATCTTTCACGACGGAAACCCTAACTGCCGTCATTTAAATTACGCCAAATCAGTTAAATCTACAACTAAGCCTACCCCCTCAGACAACACTCATGTACCGTCAACACAAACTATTACCATGACCCCAAAACCTCTCTCCAGTACTAACAATACCACAATCAGCCCAGCGACCGCCCTCGTAATAGAGGCGGGCGTCCCAAGTAATGAATCCATCAGTGCCCAGGAGAGCACTGCGATCGATGCTGCCTCAATCAACCACGAGGAGAGGTCCAATAACGCGAAAATCAAATGACGAAGATTCCTCCGACGACGACCGCGAGGTACGCGACGCCCTCTCGCCACAAAGCAAAAAGACTAGCAACAGCCCACGAACCACAGCTCGCCTCGATCAGAGCGGTGAACGACTTCTGACCGTCTTTACTGCGACCGCACCCAGCGAAAATCAAAGTGAGGCTTTCAACCCTCAGCTAACATGCCCAACACCAGAACATCTCACAAGTGAGAACGACTATCGCCTGCGCGAGGGCGCCTTGAAAATCTTCAACGAAAAACTGATACCCGAAACCACTGATCAACTATCCACCGCACTTGACTCAAATATCCCAACGACTACTACTCAGCCTATCATAATATTTGAAAAACCTCCAAACACAAAAATCGTCCTCCCTCGTCCTCCTCCTCCTACAAGAGCACTCACAGCCAAGAACGCAGTGAGTCGAGGAGATCATGTTCTACAGAAAGTGGATGCTCTTGCAAACGCTCTTGATCTAGGACACCTGCGCCTCATAGACACGAACACCACGGAAGTTTCTACAAACTACGCAACCGCTCCAGACCCGCAAGTTATGAACGTGAAACTATCCGAAATTAACAACAACACAATACTTTAGTGGAATTGCCAGGGACTTAGAAGCAAGAAAGATGAATTATTATCGCCAATCTCCACCCATAAACCTTTGGTGGTAGGCCTCCAAGAGATCAAACTCCGTGACAAAGCCACCTTCACAATCCTTCAATAGGTCATACATCGTCGCGAAGGTCACAATAATGTGACTGCCCACGGCGGAGTGGCACTTATGATTCATCAAAGCATACCCCATCACCTCCTCCCTCTAAGAACAGAACTCCGAGCTGTCGCAGTGAAGATATGTATCTCAAGACCAATTACAGTGGTATCTATCTACTCGTCACGAAACCACGATCTCACGAAGACGCTAATGACCGATCTGTTTAATCAACTGCATCATCCCGTACTCCTCCTTTGAGACTTCAACAGCTACCACGAAGTGTGGGGACGCGTGAGAACAAACCGCAGAGGGGTAATAATGGCCAACACCATAGACACACACAACCTGGTCCTTCTCAACGACAGATAACCCTCGAAAGGGACACCGCCATCGATTTAGCAATCTGTTCCCCCACTTTAGCTCCCCAACTCGTTTGGGGAGTCCTGCCTTCAATATATAAGTGATTACAACCCAGTGATCATATCGCTCCTTACCAACCGACCAAACAATCCCGACGCACAGGAACTTCGATTCAACTACCGGAAAGCCTGCTGGGAGAAATACTCGACACATGTCGCATGGGACGAAGTGGAGGGCCTTCCCGAAGACATTTCAGAGCGAGAAATTCCAAAGTGCAGCTGTCGCATGCATTCCCCAATATTTACCTACAACCTTTTTTCCAAAAACCTTGGTGGTGCCCGGAGGTACGAGAAGCAATGGACCGGCGTGAAACAATGTACGAGGCCTTCCACCGCGCACGTTCCCCCAGGTACCTAGTAGCCTGGAAAAGGGAAACTGCCGTGTTCCGCAAACTTCGCGTTGAAAAGAAGCAAGAAAGCTGGACCCAATTAGTGAACACAATCAATCGAAACACCCCTCTTTCCCAAGTGTGGGAAAAATGAGACGTATCCAAGGTCGCCATGAGCGACATATCACTTCTTGCCGGACGGAGACACTGTCTATTCTTCATCGCAGACATCACGGATAAACTAGCTCAGACTTTCAGCCAAATGCCGCAAGCAACAAATTATACGGCTTCTTTTCAACAGAAAAATATCTTGAGAGAAAGTGAGCATATTGACTTCACTTCCGCAAATGAAGAATTCTACGACAAACCTTTCTCCCTCCATGAACTGCAACATACTATCGACCGCACGCGTGTAACCTCACCCGTGCCAGACCGAGTGCACGTCAATATGATCAAACACCGACCTGACAACGCTCTACAGCACCTACTCGCGCCCTACGGGGGAGCCTATTATGACTCACGTTGAGGCTCTGATGGAAATGAGGTCCAAATCAAATCCAGCACCTACTAAATGTGTTCAATACGCTGTATTCAAACTCATTCTTTCCCAATCCTAATGGCGTGAATCCGTAATTATCCCGATTCCCAAACCCGGAAAATGTCACAACGACCCGCATAACTATCGTCCCATTGCCCTAACTAGCGTCCTATGTAAGACTATGGAATGAATGATAAACTCACGCCTTCACAGCATCCAGTGCGGTGGCCATAAGCGCCACTCCACAACGGACCACTTCGTACGACTGGAATCAGACATTAGAAAGACCTTCGTCCGAAGAGAACATGTGGTTTCCAATTTTTCGACGTTGAAAAAGCATACGACACTACGTGGAAATACGGGATCATTAAGGATCTCCACCGTTAAGGTTTGAGAGGTTGCCTACCACGTTTTATAAACTAATTTCTACAAAACCGCAACTTCATGGACAAGGTTGGCGACACTCAAGTCTCCGTCATATCCGCAAGAAATGGGCGTCCCCCACGGAAGCGTCCTCAGTGTTACTTTTTTTTTTTATCCTTAAAATCGATCAGTTAGCCGACATTCTTCCTCGGGACGGAAGACTGCTTTCATCACTATACGTGGACGACCTACAAATAAGCTACTGACACCCCAACCTCATAGCAATTCAATATGAAATCCCGAAGTGCCTAAACCTAGTCGGGAACTGGGCTTCTCTAAACGGATTCCGATTCTCGCCTTCTCGAACTAAAAACATGCACTTTACCCTTGTGCCCGGATTACTCCTGAAACCAGCCTTAACTCTGCACAAAACCCCTCTAGTATACGAAGAAACGATAAAATTCCAGGGTCTTGGGTACGACCCTAAAATCACGTGGCGACCCCCTGGAGACTCGCAGCAAAATGTCGATGGGGCTTATCCAATCGGTAACATCCCTGAAATTCCGTGCCGACATGGACACCGGAATGAGGTTGTTCAGAGCAATAATATGATTGCGCATGGACTACGGAGCCGTTGTCTACGGTTCAGCAACCAAAACTACTCTCGACCATCGCAAACAGTGCTAGCGTATCACAACCGGCGCGTTCCGCTCCAGCCCAATCGAATCCCTTAACGTGCTCGCTAACGAACTTCCACTACCGTTCCGGCGAGACAAACTTTCGCTACAATACTACTTTAAGACTAGAAGTCTTATCAACAACCCAGCAATCAGCCACATCACCAATATATCCGATAAGCGCCTTTTCGCAGCTTAAAAGAATATATGTCATCGTTTTCCCTGTGTGGACAACCTGTTGACCTCGTTAAACATCAGCCGTAAGGCTATTAAGCCTTCATTTTCCTACCGAAGCCTTCAAATTAACACACATTGATGATCAACCCACCACCGGCAAGTGTACCCTAATGCAGCTACTCCAACCAACGCGACCGGCAAGAATTCCTAAGACTTCTTGAAGAAGAATATTTTGAGCACCGCCATACAGACACTGACTGCTCCAAAATACACTGACTGCTCCAAAACCGCGGGCGGAGTGGGAGTCGCCGCTGTGTGCGGTAACATCCCACTTTCGGACACCTTTCCACAAGAGGCCTCCGTGTTCTCTACAGAGATCCACGCACTCAAACTAGCCATCTCTATAGCAAAAACAGATCGCTTCCTCTATTACGTCGTATTCTCAGACAGTCGGAGTGTCTTCACCCAGCTTGAAACACTGCACTAAGAACATCTCGTTCTACGTAAAATGCAGCACGATCTTTTTGTGATGTCCGAGACGGGTCAGCAGTCGGTTTCTGCTGGATCTCCGGGCACGGGGAATAAGAGGAAACGAACTTGCGGACTCGCTTGCTTAACTGACATCTACTCACCGGGACTGGTTCATTATCATCAACTCCCATATAACATCCCGATGGGATGAAATGTGGCAGCAGAGTGGACAAAAATTCTTTCAGTCAAACCCTCAGTCGAAGAATGGGAAACAAAGTTCACTAACAGAAAAGACCAAGTGTTCATCCACCGCTTGTGCTCGGGCCACACGTGGATAACTCACAACCACCTGATGGATGTCGACATGGGACCAAACGCGCCACCTTGCGTTTGGTCTCATGCCACAAAGTGGCTATCAGCGTGAAACCCTTACGATGGATTGCAACGCACTCGCAACACCTACCTAAAAAAAGCTCATCACTTTCGGAAAACACACCGGACTATACGAAACTGTCTAAACCCCTAACACCTGTGCAAGTGAGGTGGTCTCTCCACCCCATTACGCACAGAAATAACAATACATTTAAGTAGATACGTGTTAACTCTTTACTTTCTTGTACGCGCTAGTACGCGAATATGCCACAATCGAAATATGTACTTGATTTCACCTTGACAAGACTACCTGAATCAGTGACGGTCGCGCCCTACGGGAGAGGGCGGGGGAGCCTATTATGACTCACGTTGAGGCTCTGTTGGAAATGAGGCCCAAATCAAATCAAACCTACGGGAGAGCCTATTATGACATGATGAGGCTTCGGTGGAAATTAAGCTCAAATTCAATCAATGGAGCCATCATCCTTCCGACGGCTTCTGGTTGTTTTTATGCCATATTTGTCAAAGTGCTGCTGGAAAATGCCATGATATTCCACCGTAGTAATTGTTGTCATTATTTTCCCAGGTGCTGCTGACGCTGCTCAAGATGACATTCCTGGTGATGCTGTGCGTTAACCTCAATCACGAGTCGTCCACCCAAGACAAACCCATCAGCTGGTACGTCGTATTTGCGCCGCTTATCGTCATGATGACTTGCCTCTGTGTCAACACCTTCGCCATACTCATCAAGCCCAACTCGCGATACAGAGACTAGGATGGGTAATCTTGAAAACACAGAAGGTGGATTGTATATCGTTACTCATCTCCACCATAGCTCGGGCGTTAACCTTAAAAATTTGATTTTTGATGTAGTGAACGTAAAACCTAAACTTCTTATCTATCTTTGGTGTTGACATAATGCTCTTAATTCTCTGGAAATAAATTTATGTGCATGTAGTTGAAGAACAAATGAGTAAGAAGGCTTTAGCACGGTAGTTTGTAGCATCTGATGGACCCTGTGCGTAATACCAGTGAAATGAAGTTTACCTGGTCTGGTCATGAAAGATGTGATTTGAGCCTATCTTCCACCAGAGTCTTGACGTGAGTCATAATAGGCTTCTCCGTAGGGCGCTTCGGTCACGAATGGAACGTATTCCTGTTTCACATTTTTTTAAAGGGCGGAAGCGGTGTTAATTACTTCCCCCATACCTGTTCGACCTGTTCCTGACCCTCTACCGTTTTGCGTTCACAGAACACCGGAAACGAATACGAGGGGCAATATCATTCAAAAAACAATCGTTTGCGGCGTTCTGTGATTTGATTTAAAATGAGGCTCAATTTACTAAATGCCGTAGACGAATGTTATTTTTATGTATGATCTTGTCCTCTCGACGAATTACATGCCATACTTCGAGTAACTCAGCAATAGTTTTATTCTACTAAATTAGCTGCGATGATTGGATTTTTTTTTTTTTTTTAGATTTAGGCCTCATTCCTATCGGAGATGAGGAAGGTATAGTTGGTACATATCCACCATGACTCTGACGTTAGGGCGGTTGGGTTTTGATTAGGTCCTTATTAATACTATTTGTTATCAACTGTTGTATTAATGCTGAATATATTTATTTTTTCACGTACATTTATGGATAATATATCATGAGTCACATCAAGACGCCTTGTCGCCGGGTGCTAGAATCTTGCTACCGTAACCTCTGCGTGTCACAAAAGGCGACAGTAAAGGGCGGGTCAAAGAGGCTAGGAATCCCTTTCTCTGTGAAGCCCTTCTTCAAAGAGCAAGACCGTTTGTTGGCGTCGCTCGATGTGCGTGGCCATAGTAAAATTTATTTCAGCCTCATTTCCATCGGAGGCTATAGTACAAAAGATGCAGAGAGGAGGGAGATTGGCGAGATCTTTGTGAGGAGGAAGTTTGACGTGTTGGCGCTGAGTGACTGAATTGAAAGGTAAGGGAGAATAGAAAAGAAGTAGTTGCTTCAGTTTTCCACCGGAGTCCCAACGCGAAGTTACAGCAGACTCCCCGTAGGGCAAATGAAAATAGGCAGAGTAGGTGCAGCGTCAATTACGAGTAAGTTCAACGTAGATTCAGAAAAGGTTCAACGTAAATACCGAATAGGTAGTAGTAGATACAGAATAGGCTTAATGTAGATACAAAATAGATAGAAGGTAGTTTCAGATTAGATTTAACGTAGATTCAGAGTAGGTTTACGTAGTTTCAGAGTAGTATTTATTTATTTATTATTTGCTTCTATGTTCCACCGGAGTCCCAACGCGAAGTTGATGCAGACTCCCCGTAGGGCGGGATTCCCCCGAAGCGTTCGAAGATTGGTGAAGTAGATGCAGCGTAGATTAAGAGTAGGTTAAACTTATTTATAATTTATTTATTATTTGCTTCTATTTTCCACCGGAGTCCCAACGCGAAGTTAATGCAGACTCCTCCGTAGGGCGGTTAAACTTAGATTCGATCGGAGCAGTTTAAACGCAGACACATTGGGTTTAAACACAGTTGGAGTAGGTCTAACAAAGTAACATAAAGTATATTTGACTTGGTCACCAAGCAGAGAAGTTAGGCGTAGAAAGATGGGCATTTGTGAGTGCTTACGGACCTGGCAGCGAGAGGAGTGAAGAGGAGAGAGAGCAATTCTGGACTGCCTTGAGTGAGTGTATTGAGAGTTTTGGAGGTCATTTCAATGTAGTTGTACTGGGTGACCTTATTGCGAGAGTTGGAGATGAAATGGTGGAGAATGTGATAGGAAGGTATGGCGTTCCGGTAGAAATGACAGTGGAGAAAACCTGATAGGTCTGTGTTGGTGGAGCAGGAGCTGGTGGTCGGGAACAGTTTGTTCAAGAAGCGAGATATTCACAAGTACACATGGGTAAGGATGGCCCACGGTGCAATGGTGGAGAGAACACTGATGGATTTTGTGCTGATATCGAGGAGAGTGGTGGGGAGAGGCTGTTGGATGTGCGGGTGTTGAGAGGAGAGGGTGGAGGAGTGTCTGACCATCTGCTGGTGGAAAGTAGATTAAGCGTGGAGCAGAAGTGGAAGGGCAACAAACGAGTGGGAGGAGGAAGAGAGGTAGTGAAAGTGAGTGGACTGAATGTGAAAAGTAGAGCCGAGGAATTCCAGCAGGCGTTGAAGGAAGAATATGACAACGTGAGAGGACAGGATCTGAGAGATGTGGAGGAAGAATGGGAGACGTTAAGGGATGCGTTGCTGAGATTTGCGAAGAAGGTGTGTGGTGTGCACCGTGTGACCGGGTGCAGAAGGAAAGGCTGCGAGTGGTGGAACGAGGAGGTCAAACAGGCGGTGGCACGGAAAAGATGTGCGTTTGAGGAGTGGTTGCTGGTGAAGTCGGAGGTGACTTGTGAAAGGTACAAAGAGAGGAGAAACGAGGTGAAGCGGGTGGTGAGGAGAGCCAAAAGGGACGCTGATGCCAGGTGGAGAAGACTGTTGTGCCAGAATTTTGAGGAGGACAAAAAGATGTTATGGAAAGAGGCAAAGAGGGTGAGAAAGAGAGACCGGAAAGATGGAAGTGGTGAAAGATGAAAACGGCCAGTTGTTGTTGGAGAGTGGTTATGTACGGAAGAGGTGGGCCGAGTATTTTGATGAGTTGTTGACTGTCGAGGATGACAGAGAGGCTGACATTGTTGTTGTGGGTGGTGGTGCTCGGATGCCAGTTTTGGGAGAAAGACTTATTGCGGACATTACCAGGGAAGAGGTACAGGAGGCGGTGGACGTGATGAAAGC
>SDVV010039990.1:0-10577 GCA_016164225.1 Gammarus roeselii | reverse complement strand
TCAGTCTGTGCTCGCTCGCGCGTGCACGGACCATATGCAGTTTCTGGGTTTGACCTGGACTGCGTAGCTTTAAAACCGTGTGACGCGTTGCGGGTGGAGTCTATCTAATCCGTGAAGCCATAGATCTTGTACCATGCACGCTCTGTCGCGCGTGCATGACATTCTTGGAGTTCTGGGTGGTTGGAGGTGGGGATTCGTGTTGTCTGAGTCTTTGTATTGCCTGAATAAATAAATTGTAATAAAAATAAAATAGACCGCGTAGCTGTGAACATTGTGTTGCGTTGCTGCCGGTGCTGACTTAGTCCGTGTAGCCGTGAACCTTGTACCGGTTTCGACATATAACTGACGAGGTTCTGAGTTGTTGGAGGCGAGGATTCGTTTCGTTGCATCCGAGTCTTTATCTTACCTAAATTAATAGTTTGCATTTATAAAACTAAACCGCGTACCTGTAAATATTGTGTTTTGCTTTGCTGTCGGAGCTGTTATTGCCCGTGTGGCCACTGATCTTGTTCTAATCTCGAAGATGCTACCTCTACGCACTAGGGTGCGTACATATCAAACGTAATGTTCTAAAGGATTGGAAGCGGAGGTCCGTTTCGAGTAAGCGTTTTTTCTTTTGCGCACTAGCGTGCGTCTGACACTGCTAAAATTTTCACATTTTTTCTAACGTTGAAAGCGTTGTTTCGTTTATTCCTCGCGCACTTAGGCGTGCGAGCCTACTGGAATCAATAATCATCGAGTCCTACGGGGGAGCCTATTATGACTCACGTTGAGGCTCTGGTGGAAATGAGGCTCAAATCAATCAATCAATCAATCAGTAGATTGGGTGGCAGAAGGTTTTAGAGATTTATATTTTACCATCTGATGTGCAGAAGTTGAATTTGCTTATAAGCTGATTGCCAACTACGTTTGTATACGAATAACAAACATCGGCGGTTTGTTATTAAGTAACCCAAGTAGAAAGAAATGCTCCCATACTGAAACTGAATACCATTTGACACTTTATTCATTCGGAACTGGAATCTTCTTATGGTGCTCAGTTTCACTAGCTTGAAAACAGATTCGCTAGTGTAGTACTCAAAGTGTTGCGGCTTCGGCCACGCATATGTATAGCGTAATTTGAAGGACATCCACGTGAGGGGCCACTAGAACCGGTCGGCAATGTGATACCCAACTCGGCTAAGAGTTAGATGTACATACAGGCTGTCTACACACACAAGGGGCGATGGAAGGGCTCCATGCCTTATCTCATTAGTTGTTGGGAACGGGTTTGATGTTAAGCTTCCCCATTGTATTGCACATTGATGATGTTGGTACATCCATTTTAATAGCTTTACGAGATGCACAGGCGCCCCAATCTTCGATAAGTTTTTTTAACAGCATCCAATGATTAACGCGGTCAAATGCTTTCTTGGCAATACGGAAATAGAGGTACATTGGTGAGCCTCTACTGACAAGGAGTTAATGGTTTATTGTAAGTTAAATTTTGTAAGTTCATTTCCACGTACAGGCCGGAAACTAAATTGATTTGCTTGGAGACATTGGCCAAGTCAGTTCTGCATCACATTTTCTATTAGCTTCGATGCGGCAGTTTCGATTGATATCGGTCTGTAATTGTTTTTTTCTGTCGCACATTGTGTCTGTTTTAATGGAAGGTTCTACAACTACATCCATTAGTAGCGGTGGTAGGTCGTTTTACTTAAGACAGACAGTGAAGAAAATAGACATTAAATGAAGGAATTGAACAGCACCAAATATAAAACCTCCCGCTGGTACACCATCCTTCCCAACAACTTTTCCATTTTTTATTCTCTTGAAAGCGATCTAAGTACCCACATATTGATTTCTTCATCGTTTTTGTTTGTAAAGAGCCTCATTTACAGTATTCGAGTCAGCATCGTTGTTGACACTGTTCATATTGCCACTAAAGTGGTTGTGCTACATCAGTAGGTATAATAGGGCCTATTTTGAAATCGTCCCGCGTTTTTTTTTTTAAACAGGAGGCCTGCATTTTAAAATCGGCCTCCTACTTTTCAGAAATAAAGTCTACGGGAGTTGTTTGCATGCCCTATTACACGATCGCCCAGACGACTCAGGTGAGGGCGGTTTTGAGCGGTGATTGTTGGTGAACTCTGGTTATTGTCTATGATTATTAATGGATTGTAAATGGGTATTGAATAGGGTAAATATTTTTGTATGAATTAATGATTGAGTATATTTGATTGGCATATCCGCATGAGGTGTTGGCCTGGTATATAGCAGCTTGGCTGTATGTGTATTGTAGTTTTTATCCCATCTGGTTGTATGTGTAGTATATATTATTTTTTAATAGTATATAATAATTTATGTATCGCATTATTTAGTGTCGCACGCACCGCTGGTATTTCAATGGGTGTTTATTGCTCGACCTATAACTTATTTAGGGTTTTATTTAGTGACACTCATAGTGTAGTGATAGAATTTATAAATTGGTGCAGTAAATGGTATGTATTATTGTATAAATTATTGTTAGATTTTATTGAATTGGCATATCCGCCAAAAATGTTGGCCTGACACATTGGAGGTTGGCGCTGCAGTTATACGTTCACGTATTATCAATCCATATGACTGTGGACAATGAAACATACACGTTCAAGTTTATTTTTATTTATTCATTACATAGTTACATAGTAGCAAGGTTACAACAGATTAGGAACATTTATATTATAGGAATATTTACATATTAAGAACATGTACATATTAAGAACATTTAGAGAATAAAAACCTGATGACGTGGATGTACTTAGTCATTCACGCGCTTACAGTAGCATTCATTAAGAAATGATACTACTGGGTCGTTAGCGTGGCGATTCACCTCTATCCGTCACTGTCACGCACACGCTATCTCGAGAACCACTCTACTCGTTACCCTGCCTAATAGCCAGATTGCATCTCTACGCGTCAGTTTACGGCACCATCAATCACCTGCAGTATATATTCCATTCGCGATTTAGTCCGTTTTTTGGTTGGAGCTAATGGGATGTATATGTTTATAACTACGATACCTTAGTTAACGGATTGCAACTTCAATTGCATGAAGTCTACCGCATTATTAATGCAAAGCAGTTGGCGTTGTATTGCAGTTCATTGCAAGTCATGTTGCATAACTGCAATTTCATTGCTAGGCGGGTTATATTATAGGCATTCGAGTTATATTATAGATTTATAGCACATGTTTTATTAAGGAATTACACGAGCTTACCATTTATATTACGAGGATATATCTATGAATCCAACGGTGGACGCCGGTAACTGTACGAGAAGTAAGTAAAGTCTCCGGGTGTCCCTCTGGTCCTATCTTGATCGGAGGCGTCAGTGGCACGTTGCGGTATCAGTTTATCGATGATATGCGCTATTTCTAGGATGGAGGTGACACCTTGTCAAGCAACGAAAGATCGCCTGTTGTATACGGGAATTTGATTCATAATTTTTGCTGTATTTTGATCTGTTTTATTTGAACTATTCTTTAATGCTTATAGTACTTGTATATATTTCTATCCTGCGGGTGGCTTTGTTGGGTATACGTGTCCACTTGCTTTTATTCATTATGGTGACTTTGAGCAGTATGTTCCCGATTAGGTATCAGTACATAGTCCAAATCAGACATGTTACCGGTTAAAATTTATCCGAGGCCGTTAATACGTATGCTTTTGCTAGAGAAATCGGGGTCTACATAGCTCAATTAAGTGCTGATACATAAATATGATAAATAGTGATGGGTGGTTCGGTATGTATAGAGTATACTGTAGTGTTAAGTTGTATCATTGTGATTTTTTTTATGGGTCATGATTATATACAGAATGCAAGTTAAATTGTATTGAGGAATTACATCTCGCTCGGTTGTTAGGTAACGATTTAGCTTGTTTGAACTGATATTATAGGCATATGGATAAAGCTACTTAGTGTGGCAGCCATCTGTTCATATCATGCAATTATGATTGTAGTATTGTGACTTTTTAAAATATTTATGATTTCCCGACAAATTTCTACAAATTTTTATATTTTATATAGTTTTAATGTAAAAGTACTCCTTTTTCTTTGATGGATGTCACTGTTATATATCACTCGCACATACTACTGGCATTTCCATCTTAATTTTCAATTGGAATATGCATGTATACGCTTTAGGTTAGCTTACGATTTTGAGTATAGTGTTGATGTATTGACTCTTTCTTTAACCGCTCATGTTTCTTGTTGGTAGGCCCTATTATCTCACCGTTTATTGTCGGTATGGCTGTTAGCTGTGCCTGTCAGCTGGCTGTTGATAGTTGGTGAGCCTTGTTAGTATGTCCGTCTATATGTTTCACGCGCCATCATCTTTCCCGTGTAGATTTCATTTCTGCAAGACGATACATGTTTTTTTTCAGTCTTGTATAATAAGGATTTTTTCAGTGTATATAGGGTTTCATATGAATTAGATATGGTTACCCGAATTAATGTTATTACTTTATTATACATGAAATCAGTATTTGTTTTAAATGTCAGATCTTTTTTGGTATGACTGTTATGCTGTAGTGTTAGTATACGATCTTAGTCATGAACCAGATCACGTGGGATATTGGAGTAGGATTTTTCATCTGGGTGTGGTTTGACACACCGTATATCAAAGGTAATCCTTGTCTATTAGGGTAGAGTAGAAAATCTTATCTAGCTATTTCAAAGTTGTTGTTTTATGTTTTTGATTGGTTATCATAGAAATATATCTGTATTAAGAATAAATTCGCATAATTTCATGGAATGTTAGATATAAAATACGCTTTATTGGATGTAATGATTTAAAATATTGGTATGTTTTGCCTCTCGACATTGGATTTGTGTCCGGTTCCAAATCGTCTTGGAGAAGTAGTCTACCGGATTGGTGTAGAGTGTTAGGTTAAAATACTCCATTAGTTTAATGTAGACTTCAGTTGGGTTATTCGTTCGCGTGTCTTTACTAGATGCTTATTCCCTCAAGTCTATCTTTTTTAAATGTATTTTAGCCGTTTACAGTTTGTGAAGTTAGAAATTATTGACTAATTCAGGTTTTGTTGTGCGATTTCGTTCCAATTCAGAATATCTGACTTATTCGAGCATTCACAATATCCACTCTAGGATTTTCACACTAGGTTTGTGATGATGGCTGCAAACCTAACCCATCCTAACCTATACTAACCTAATATAGCTAAGGATTATATATATATTTCCCGTTTTCATACCTATGTTATGTGTTTTTCTTCATTGATTTAGACTTCAGTCATATCCAATCTATCAACTTGGCTCCGTAGTTTTACCAATCTTTAGCAGATTGTGTACCTACATATATATATGTATCTTTTGCACTTCATTGGTTGAAAGTCCAGTTATATTGATTAGTTTCAAGTCATGTTAGGTAATCGCTCGCTAGTTGACTGCAGTGTTAAAACGGTAATATATGTTGCTCGCATATATCAGTGTTAGTTAGGTTTGTTGAAGCGTTGGCAATGAATATACAGGTATTAAACTATTATGTTTACCCTAATTGATTTGGTTAGCGAGTTTTATGGATGATTTTACTGTTGGAATAAGATTTTTTGCTGTAATGTTGGATTTGCTGCTTCTACCATATCTGTCTATTAAAACGAATATTGAATAAATCCACTCTAATATTTTACTACAGATCTGTGATGTAAGACCCGCAGTCAACAAGATCTAGAATATAAATCATGCCTAAGGCACCTAATTAGCGAAATACATATCAATGTACGCCAACATAGATCAAATGTCAATGAATGCAAAAAGGGTTGCCATTCACCGCCAGATGCGTTAATACCTAACCTAACAAACATAACCAATAGTTATATATTTTCATTGAAGTTTGATGGTTATGTATGATATTTAGTCATTATTTTGTGCGATGTTTATATCAAATCCCTCCTACGGCTCAATTTTACGTAATTTTTTCAAATATCTCACACCATTTACACAAATACACGCTTTGTACGCATGTGCAGGGTCGGTCACGCATAATGTAGGCGTATACAGGATTGATGCCGGCATATGCCGGCATAATGTCGGCGTATACGTGGCTGATACCGGCATATGGCGGCATAATGTTGACGTATATAGGGTTGATGCAGGCATTTGCCTGCAAATGTAGCCGTATACAGGGTTGATGACGGCATATGCCGGCGTATTAGAGGCGTATACAGGGATGATGCCGCCATATGCCGGTATAATGTAGGCGTATACAGGGGTTGATGCCGGTACAATGTGGACACATACACACATTTGTATGCATACACATGGTCGGTTCACATCTGAATCATTTTACCTTTGATCTATGATTTTTTCTATTCGAACAAAGTACTTTGCTTATGTTGCAAGATATTTAATGTGGATCGGCTTCAGGGAATGTTAGGTTAGAATATTTTTACTCATCCTAACCTAACCTAATCTAATTTAACCAAGAATTATGTGTCACCGTTCGTGATTTCCTGCCTACGTATGGTGCTTATTCGTCGATTTATGATATATTCATATCCATCCTCTTTACATAGCTCTATATTTTGATCTATCCTTAGCAGTTTCGATACACACTTTCAATTTTGATCTAGCAAACTTCGTCCATTTTTATATGAAAATCAAATCGTTTGTTTGATTGTCATAGCTATTTTCATATGATTCTTGATTTTTTTACAATAATTTCTACATCACTTTTACATGTAATTCACACCCATCCAAACCTAACCTCATGTATACTATTCAATCATTGATATAAACATATGAAGCTCTCCACACGACTGTAAATATTACTTTACCATATATGTTATTTATTTCGTTGTCACTCTCGACCCATATTAGTTAGTAGAGAGGCCTCATTTTCAAACTTAGATGGACTGAATGTTACAATTATTTCATATTTGTATCCAGTTTCCTACAAACGGACACAAGGTCTTACACTATGTTTTATTATTTTACTTCAATATCTCATGTCACTACATCCTTTGACGACTTGCACGTCTGATTTGCCTTTCATTTCCTATAATTTTCATACTCGTGATGATGACATCGTTTCAGATGTCCACACATTACTGGGGGACTTTTGTTTATCAATATTATGCCTTTTTGGTAAGGATTACAGACCACTATCACCCCATTACTTTCGAACAAACGATGACATGAGCTATGCCCCATCCTTCCGCAACAGAATCCCAACGTTGACTGAGCAAGATCTGATCGGACTCTGATTTATATCCTCCCAATCTGTAACACATCTAGATCATTTACCCCGATAGGTTTATGGCATCGTTTCACGCCTTGAAACATATTCTTCTACTGATTTCGACACTTCGATGTTACCTCCGACTGACACGATGTTTGCAATTCATTGCCTAACCTTCGAGTTTTTATGACAATACAAACATTTTCATTGAGGATTTACATAGTTTATTAGCAACTATTAGTGTTAACTACATATCTTGCTGGATGCATGAATACTTTCTACCTCGTTGTTGTGATCTGAAACAGCATGGTTCGTACATCCAACCATATTTATCGTCACTATGTTTCAGTTTCCTCTCAAAATCCTTCACATACTCCATCATATCTCTGATACGAATACCAAATGCTGTTCCAATTCCGTGAGTCCATAAATGTATTTATTCTTCTTCGTGATTTTTAATTATTCGAATCTTCTCAAATTCAAAGTAATGCCGATCTTAATCCGAAAGAAATTGTTGCATACAATCCAGATACTCTTTTGTTCCATATGTAAAATTTATTTTCCACTTCCTCCGCTTAATTACACTTGTGAAGGTTTTCTGCTTGGATCATGTCAATTTCGACATTAACCTTCTTATTTTCTTTGAACTCTGTTACATACGACTTGAATGTATCGAAATTTGTAACCCAAATCCTGCTTAATTTATTCTTCTTCCTTATATAAATAGTTTTCCCCACTCTTAAGATTCTTGTTCTACGCATTTGTAGAATTTTTTTATTTTCAACAGTACTAAAGATTTGTTCGAACAAAGTCATATCATCTTCGGAGATTTTTTCATCCAACACACGTAAACAAATTTTTGAGACGTGAACATCCATTTTGTTTAATTCCAAGACGACACGTAAGTCTTCACTCGATCTTAACTTAATACTGATTCCAATCTCAGTATACAGCTAGCTATTATAATGCGATTACACGTTGCTCACCTAGGGCATAAGCTGTGTATGTATATGCATGTGTATGTTCAAGCGTAAATACGCGTCACATGAGTTAAAAAAATATATAACCTAATTTAGAATTGAAAAAAAAATGAGGCCCCGGACCTTACTTAAGTTGTTAAGTCATCACTTCAATGGACCGACTTGGCTCAGTTATCCTTCAAAAAATTAAAAATGTATTGAATCTAAAATTTTGTTATATATTATTTTAAACTCATGTAACACGTATATACGCTTGAATATACACATGCACATACATACAGAGTTGATGACCTATGAGAGCAACGTTAGCCTAATGTCTTGCAAAAAACATGTAATTGCATTATAATAGCTAGCTGTATGAATGTTCGAACATCGAATTGTCGAAATCGGTAGAAGAATGTGTCTCAAGGAGTGGAACAATGCCATAAACCTATCTCGGGGTAAATGATATAGGTGTGTGAAAGATTGGTAGGATATAAATCAGAGTTCGATCAGATCTTGCTCAGTCAACGTTGTGGTTCTGTTGTAGAAGAAAGGGGTATAGGTTAAGTCATGGTTTGTTTGAAAGTAATAGGGAGATGGGAGTCTGTAATCTTTGCCCAAAATAAATAAAATTGAATAAACATAAATCCACTAGTAATGTGTGGCGACCTCTGAAACGAAGTAGTCGTGAAGAATATATAAATTATTGGAAAGAAAAGGCAGATGAGACGTGCAACTCGTCAAAAGATGAAGTGCCAGAAGATATTCAAGTAAAATGAGAAAACATAGTGTGAGACCTGGTGTCCGTTTTGTATGAAACTGGATACAAATATGAAATACTTGTAGCATTCAATCCATCTAAGTTTAAAAATGAGGCCTCTCTGCTAACTAATATGGGTCGAGAGTAATAACGAAATAAATAACATATATGTTAAAGTGATGTTTACAGTCGTGTGGAGGGCTTCATATGTATATATCAATGACTGAATACCATACCTAAGATTAGGTTAGGTTCTGATGGGTATGAATTACATGAAAAAGTGAGGTAGAAATTGTTTAAGAAAAACCAAGAATAATGAAAATACCTATAACAATCAAACAAACGATGAAATTTACACATGAAAATGGATGAAATTTGCTAGATCATAATTGGAAGTATGTATTAAAACTGCAAAAGGATAAATCAAAATGTAGAGTCAAGTGGAGAGGATGGATATAAACATAAGATAAATCGATGAATAAGTTTCATACGTAAGCAGGAAATCTCGAACGATGACACATATATATTAAGGTGAAATTAGATTAGGGTTAGGGTAGGATGAGTAAAAGTCTTTTAACCTAACAGGCCGTGAAGCTGATCCACATTGAATATTTTGTAACAGAAGCAAGGAACTTTGTTCTAATGGAAAAAAATACAGATCAGAGGTAAAATGCTGCAGATGTTAACCGACCCTGTATATGTGTGTTCGTGTCTATATTGTACCGGCATCGACCCCTGTAAACGCCCGCATTATGCCGGCATATGCTGGCATCAACCCTTTACACCTACATTATGCAGGCAAATGCCGGCATCAAACCTGTTTACGGCTACATTATGCCGGGATATGCCGGCATCAACCCTGTTAACGCCTACATTATGCCTGCATATGCCGCCATCAACACTGTATACGCCTTCATTAGGCCGTCATATACCGGCATATGCCGGCATCAACCTTGTATACGCCTAGATTATGCCGTGACCGACACTGCACGTGCGTAAAAAAGCGTGTATGTGTGTACATGGTGTCATATTAAAAAAACTACGTAAAATAGAGCCGTGGGGAGAAATTTGATTTGTACATCGCACAAAATAATGACTAAATATCATACATACCCGTCAAACTTGAAGGAAAATATATAATTGTTGGTTAGGTTAGGTATTAACGTATCACACGGTGGATGGCAACCCTTTTTGCATTCATTGATATTTGATCTATGTTGTCATACATTGATATGTCTCGCTATTTACGTACCGTAGGCATGCTTCATACCCTAGATCTTGTTGACTGCGGGCCTTACATCCTAGAACTATAGTAAAATGTTAGAGTAGATTTATTCAATATTCGTTATAATAGACGAAAATGACAGAGTGACAAATCCAACATTGCTGCTAAAAATCTCTTTCTAACTGTGAAACCCTACATAAAACTTGCTAAACAAACAAACTGGGGTGAACATTATAAAAAATTACCTGTTATTTTACTGCCAACGCTCTAACAAACATTACCAACACTGATATATGCGAGCAACATATACTATCGTTTAACACTGCAGAATACTAGCTAGCGATCACTTAACATTGCATGAAACTAATCAATATTACTGGACTTGTAACAAGGAAATTAAAAAGGAGTGTA
>SDVV010039989.1:0-10577 GCA_016164225.1 Gammarus roeselii | reverse complement strand
TATATATAACCCTCAACTCATGCATCAGCAATGTTTACTCAGTAATGTATTAGATGTTTGATAAGGAATGGGTTTACAAAATTTCAAACTGGTTTTACATGATTGAGCGAGTGGATCAGTCGAGACCTTCACACGTAGCAAGTCATGTAGTAGGGAACACGTTCATATTTCACATGATTGAGCGAGTGGATCAGTTGAGACCTTCACACGTAGCAAGTCATGTAGTAGGGAACACGTTCATATTTTACATGATTGAGCGTGTAGTTAAGTCGAGACCTTCACACGTAGCAAGTCATTTGGTAGGGAACACCTTTATGGCGTTCATATTTTACATGATTGAGGGTGTGGGTTAGTCTATATTTTATATGATGATTGTGCTCGCAGGAACGCACATAATATAAGTTTGCAAAGGATTTGCTTTGCATCAGTTGCAAGTATGGGCACATGTAATTGTGAAGTTAACCATGCCAATCATGATTATGTGTACGCGTGTGATCATAGGTCTAAAAATTGTTAAAAAAAACATGTATCCAGCACTATTTCATCAATTATAAGATGTACCATATCACTGGAGATAAATTTGAACTTCAAACCAATAAATGCATCTCACGCAAGTTTACTGAAACACATCAGATTATGCGTAATGCCGAAAGTTGCTGAATTAACAAATATAATTGCTTACGTATATAAGGATAGGCCATAATGGGGGGGGGGGTTGTTATGGAGAGCAAACACAATAATTTTCGTATGTTTTTCGAAAGTTGAGTTAATGGTGATAAATGGTTTATTCATTAGTGAACTTGAATTAAAAGTTTGTATACAGCTATTAACTTTGATCTATCCTCATTCAAACTTCAAGATTCCACGGGAAGCATCATAGTGAGTGTGCTTGAGATTTACCTCTTCTAAAGTAGCCATCATGTCCAGCCTCTCTGCTACAGTCGTGTTGGTTACTGCCTTGATGATAACACGGTCCCTCACGCCTGAACCGCTTAAGTAGCAGGCATGTCCAGCCTCTCTGCTACAGTCGTGTTGGCTACTGCCTTGCTGACAACACGGTGCCTCACGCCTGCACCGCTTGAGTAGCAGGCATGTCCAACCTCTCTGCTACAGTCGTGTTGGCTACTGCCTTGCTGACAACACAGTGCCTCACGCCTGCACCGCTTGAGTAGCAGGCATGTCCAGCCTCTCTGCTACAGTCGTGTAGGCTACTGCCTTGCTGACAACACGGTGCCTCCCGCCTGCACCGCTTGAGTAGCAGGCATGTCCAGCCTCTCTGCTACAGTCGTGTTGGCTACTGCCTTGCTGACAACACGGTGCCTCACGCCTGCACCGCTTGAGTAGCAGGCATGTCCAGCCTCTCTGCTACAGTCGTGTTGGCTACTGCCTTGCTGACAACACGGTGCCTCACGCCTGCACCGCTTGAGTAGCAGGCATGTCCAGCCTTACTGACGACAGCATTTCTGGCTACAACCTTCTCGCTACAGCCTCGCTGGCTACAGCCTTACTGGCTACAGCGCTTCTGGCTACAGTCTTTTGGCTACAACCTTTGTGGCTACACGGAGCTTGACGAATTCACCGCTTCTGTAGCAGCAATGTCCAACTATCTGGATGCAGCTTTTCTGGCTACAAGGTGCTTGACGCCCGCACCGCTTAAGCAGCAGCCTGTCCAACCTTTCCCAAACGACTTGCCTGGTATATTCAAACTCTCTTTTTATCTACAAGAGGCAAAATCAAAAAGCCGTGACCCAGGGCAAATTGTCTACAGTTCTTTAGGTTAAGTGCTCTGATTTGCATTTATATGACCTGCTCCCAGGACAATATGCACAAAATATATTCTCGACCTAAACCCTGTCTGCATGTTCTCCGACATAAAAGACAACTCTGGAATTGCATTCAGGCCCAATTTGTTTTGTATACGGAATTCGGGTACTCAATGCCGGGTAGATTCCGGTTTCATTTCGAATTAAGGCCCGTAGAGCTCTGTTTGTGAGGGTCCCACTCAGGCCATTAAGAAAAGAGCAGTTTGTAGAGTGCTGTGCTGGACTGATTGTTAGTCGCGGGCCAGCATCTGGGAGGGCATTAGCGGGGGCTCCTAAGGCAAACTGGGAACGACCCCTGATAAGCAGATTGAAGCTGATTGGCCTACTCTGCTTACAGCATCAGTGGCAGTGTTATTAACCCGGACAAAAACAATCTTTCTCCATTACTGCAATTGCTCAAAAAGACCGAGAATTGCATTACTATTGAATTCGTACAGTTGTTTCTCAACGTCTAATATTTCGATGACACGCTCAGATGAAATCCTTAGTTTTCTGAGTCAAATATTATACTGAAGAAGAAAGTATACCTTTCACATCCCTTTCTGATATCCGCCGGTTCGAGTATGCTTAACATGGCCAATCCTGCTCATATACTCCAACTTCCACGTTTTGTTTATGTAAACTGCTAAAAGAAAGTCCATCTTCCCATAGCATTTATCTGGTATTTGTTACAATGAATAGGAATTTTTTGTGGTATTATTTTATGTTTCAGAACATACGCTCTTTAACGTACACCGTGTAGAATAAGAACAATATTATCACCACTGCCTTATCTGACACAGCGTTATAATTTGAGCCAATCTCTCACTTAATACTGAGGCTCTTATTTCTTTCAGTGCCCCCCCCACCTTGCATCACTGTGCCGCGTAGCTAGCATTCCATTGCTGTGTAGCTTGCATCTCTCTGCCGTGTAGCTTGCATTACAGTGCTGTGTAGCTTGCATCACTCTGCTGTAAAACTTGCATCACAGTGCTGTGTAGCTTGCATCACTCTGCCGTAAAACTTGCATCACAGTGCTGTGTAGCTTGCATCACTCTGCCGTATATTTTGCATCACAGTGCTGTGTAGCTTGGATAACAGCGCTGTGTAGCATGCAATACAGTGCTATGTAGCTTGCGTCTTCCAGCCGTGTAACTCGCATCACAGTTCTGTGTAGCTTGCATCACTCTGCCGTGTAACTTGTATCACAGTGCTGTGTAGCTTGCACCACAGTGCTGTGTACCTTGCATCACTGTGCCGCGTAGCTTGCATCACAGTGCTGTGTAGCTTGCATCACTCTGCCGTGTAGCTTGCATCACAGTGCTGTTTATCTTGCATCACAGTGCTGTTTATCTTGCATCACTCTGCCGTGTAGCTTGCATCACGGTGCTGTGTAGCTTGCATCACTTTGCCGTGTAACTTGCATCACAGTGCTGTGTAGCTTGCATCACAGTGCTGTACAGCTTGCATCACAGTGATGTGTATCTTGAATCACAGTGATGTGTAGCTTGAATCACTCTGCCGTTTATCTTGCATCACAGTGCTGTGTAGCTTGCATCACAGTGCTGTGTAGCTTGCAGCACAGTGCTGTGTAGCTTGCATCACAGTGCTGTGTAGCTTGCATCACAGTGCTGTGTAGCTTGCATCACAGTGCTGGGTAGCTTGCATCACAGTGTTTGTAGCTTGCATCACAGTGCTGTGTAGCTTGCATCACTCTGCCGTGTATCTTGCATCACAGTGCTGCGCAACTTGCATCACAGTGCTGTGTAGCTTGCATCACAGTGCTGTGTAGCTTGCATCACTCTGCCGTGTAGCTTTCATTACAGTGCTGTGTAGCTTGCATCACAGTGCTGTGTAGCTTGCATCACAGTGCTGTGTAGCTTACATCACAGTGCTGTGTAGCTTGCATGACTCTGCCGTGTAACTTGCATCACAGTGCTGTGTAGCTTGCATCACAGGGCTCTGTAGCTTTCATTACAGTGCTGTGTAGCTTGCATCACAGTGCTGTGTAGCTTGCATCACAGTGCTGTGTAGCTTACATCACAGTGCTGTGTAGCTTGCATCACTCTGCCGTGTAATTTGCATCACAGTGCTGTGTAGCTTGCATCACAGTGCTGTGCAACTTGCATCACAGTGCTGTGTTGCTTGCATCACTCTGCCGTGTAGCTCGCATTACAGCTAAGGATTTGTGTTGCAATCAATGGCTCAGTTCAAAGAGGTACGTGCCTTGATTGACTCACTTAGTATGGCGATGTCAATATCGTAGTTGTTGTCGAATCAACTCAATAATTGATTGCAGTGGATTGAAGCAAATATTTTGAGGCTTCAAGAAAACTTGTTACTGTCATTGTACAATTTCGAAACATTGCATTGTAAACGCAACACGAGGGTCTGAATGCTTGCACTAGCATTAGTGCATTTAATTATTAATGTATAGAGACGGATCATGGCACGTTGAGATGTCTGGCTAAATAGCGACCCTGATTCGTCTGACTGAGAAATACATCTCTGTAGTCTTTTAGGCCCATTATGATATATGTTTGCGTTATTTGGTCCAGCCTACGGACACTGAAACCTTCGATGACCATCATACCCTCCCTCTAACTCTTCTGACCCCTCACAGTGATCTCCCTTTAAAGGACTCTGCAGCCCTTGATGGTCATCATACCGTCCCTTTAACTCCTTTGACCCTCACAGTGATCTCCCTTTAAAGGGCTCTGCAGCCCTCGATGGCCATCCTTACCCTCCCTTTAACTCCTTTGACCCTCACAGTAATCTTGACTCCTCCTGGGCCTGTCACCTCCGATCTGCCGACACTCTACATGTCTTTTTACCTTCCGCGTCCTATAGATCTTTTGACAGCGTCATTAGATTATTAGGCTGAAAGGGTTCCCTGTTATTGGCTTTTCCTACTGTTAGTTCCGCAGAGACCCCGCGGCTTGGGCCCTGCTGCTGAGGTGAACGTGGAAGAATCAGTGAGTTCTCTGGCACATCAATCTTGGTATTGAGATGCCGGAAATTAAAATTGATGGAAAATGTTAATATTTTGATATTTATTGCGATTTCTTGTAACTGGAGCTTGCAAAAAGTTCAGACGGATGAGAACTCGGCTTTTGTAATTGAATGTTTTTTTTTAAACTTATGTTTATTTCAGTTTTCGTTGTGAAGTTTATTTCCTGGTGATGAACGGATGCCACTAATATTCATTGTTATCATGAATAACATGACATATCATCTTCATTTATATCATTGAGTCGTATTTGATAAACATTTATAATTCAGATTAAATACTCTCGAGTACGAGTCAAAATATTGAACTGAGGCCGAGTGATAATTACATGATAAATGTAGTTACAAATTAAGGGAAAATAAAGAGATCATTAATAAAACCCAAGCACATGACTGCCATACATGACTGCCATACATGACTGCCATACATGACTGCTATACATGACTGCCATACATGACTGCCATACATGACTGCCCTACATGACTGCCATACATGACTGCCATACATGACTGCCCTACATGACTGCCATACATGACTGCCATACGTGATTGTCATACATGACTGCCATACATGACTGCCATACATGACTGCCATACATGACTGCCATACATGACTGCCATACATGACTGCCCTACATGACTGCCATACATGACTGCCATACATGACTGCCATACATGACTGACATGACTGCCATACATGACTGCCATACATGACTGCCATACATGACTGCCATATATGACTGCCATACATGACTGCCATACATGACTGTCATACATGACTGCCATACATGACTGCCATACATGACTGCTATACATGACTGCCATACATGACTGCCATACATGACTGCTATACATGACTGCCATACATGACTGTTATACATGACTGCTATATATACATGACTGACATGACTACCATACATGACTGCCATACATGACTGCCATACATGACTGCCATACATGACAGCCATACATGACTGCTATACATGACTGCCATACATGACTGCCATACATGACTGCCATACATGACTGCCATACATGACTGCCATACATGACTGCCGTACATGACTGCCCTACATGACTGACTTGACTGCCACCTATGACTGCCATACATGACTGCCATACATGACTGTCATACATGACTGCCATACATGACTGCCATACATGACTGCCATACATGACTAACATGACTGCCACCTATGACTGCCATACATGACTGCCTTACATGACTGCCATACATGACTGCCATACATGACTGCCATACATGACTGCCATACATGACTGCTATACATGAATGCCATACATGACTGACATACATGACTGCCATACATGACTGCTATGCATGACTGCCATACATGACTGACATGACTGCCACCTATGACTGCCACACATGCCTGCCATACATGACTGACATGACTGCAACCTATGACTGACATACATGACTGCCATGACTGCCATACATGACTCACATGACTGCCACCTATGACTGCCATACATGACTGACATGACTGTAATACTTGACTGTCATGACTGTCATTCATGACTGCCACACACGACTGCCATACATGACTGACTTGATTGCCATACAGGACTGTCATGACCACCATGCATGACTGCCATACATGACTGACATGACTACCATACATGACTGTCATGACGGCCACACATGACTGACATGATTGCCATACTTGACTGACATGACTGCCATACATGACTGCCATACATGACTGCCATACATGACTGATATACATGACTGACATGACTGCAATACATGACTGGCATGACTGGCATACATGACTGACATGACTGCCATACATGACTGACATTTTGTACACCTGGTCCGATCAAATTGAACTTCAATATTCATACATTTTGTTGGGCTCTCAACATTCGGAAACAAGAAGCAGAAGTCATGAAAGATGTTGTGCGTAACCGAGAATATTTAGAGCATGTCTGATTTTCTACTCCCGCATCCAATGGAACGAAGCAGAAGTTCCATTGTGAAATGGCTTTCCCCTGATCTATTGAAGACAACCTTTACCCGCAATGACCTGCAGCCTCCTTCTCTTCAATCGCTTGTAGCGCAGTCCGGGGCACTCTGGTACATCAGCTCGATTGGTGTTCTCTCTTTGAAAGTCAACTGGTCGTGCTGAAGAACATTCCCAGAAATTCTGCCATCCTCGTCAAAATCAGTATAAATGTTTTGGTCGCGATGTAGAAGCGGGAGATTGGAATACTTGATGGCCACTCCTTTGTTTAATCAGCAACTCCAATTTGACGAACGAGAAGATATTGAGTCAGAGAAGGGAAAACTGCAGTATTGACGGCAAGAATTTAGGGAAATAAATTTATCATTCTGATAGTAATTGACAATTATTTGAAAGAGCTGAACAGTGCCCTTTTTCATGTTTCTGAATTTAAAACCATTTAGAGGATTCAAATGTTATATAACTTAATAGTTAGATAAATGTATATATTTTACTGCCTGACTGATAATTTGCGCTTCTCTCATACTTTGTTTCATCTGGCACTGATAAGGAAGACTACATTCTTATTCTTAGTAATAAACTGGTCTTAAAGTCAGTATCCAATATACGCATGGCTGGCCATGACGATTGTTTTGCTTTAACGTTATATTCACATGATCGCAGCTTTCTTACAATCATTGCCAGATGTCATTGTTGACTTACCGCACAGGTAACCAAACATACTCTATGGTACATTCAGAATGAATATTAAAAAAAAAAAATTAACGCTTAAAAATATTTGCTGTTTATACGAAACACTTGTGATATGAAACGTTTCGTGCAAACTGTAATTTTGCCCTGACAGGCAATTTAACGCACATCGACTGCTTGATGAAATACAATCAAGGAGACTAGAAATACAATATTCGTATGAGTACCTAGTCGCTCCCTAGTCGCTCAACAGTCACTTCCTAGTCACTTCCTAGTCGCTTCCGATTTGAAAATTAGTTTTCAAATTGCTCCTAGTTATTATCACCTTCACACTTATTTATACTCATCAAATAATTATGGAGCAATTATTCTAACGAAAAAAAAGTCAGAATCGGCTCATGTTTTTTTTATCCCTGTTTGCTTTGAGTCAGCTGATTAAACTGAAGCCTCGAGCACTCTATCCAATATCAACTGTGGCTGGTGATCGCTCAGCAGCCTTTCTAATCACGGAAATGTTCAAACAGTTGTTCAAACAGTTCAAACAGATGTGCTATTGAACGAATCATATAGCGCTAGCTCCAATAGAGCTAGTTCATATAGTGTTAGTTCATATAGTGCTAGTTCATATAGTGCTAGTTCATATAGTGCTAGTTCCTATGGGGTTAGTTCATTAAATTTCATTTGGTGATAGTTCATATTGCTCTTGTTCATATATTGCTAGTTCATAAAGTGCCAGTTCATAAAGTGCTAGTTCATATAGTGCGAGTTAATAAAGTGTTAGTTAAAATAGTTTCAGTTCATATTTTGTTACTTGTTCGCATAGTGCTAGTTCACAAAGTGTTAGTTCATATAGTTTTAGTTCATATAGTGCTAGTTCAAATAAAGCTTGTTCATATAGTGCTAGTTTATTAAGTGTTAGTTCATATTGTTCTAGTTCATATATTGCTAGTTCTTATAGTGCTAGTTCATAAAGTGATAGTTTAAATAGGGCTTGGTCATACAGTGTTAATTCATATTGGGCTAGTTCACATAGTGCTAGTTCACACAGTGCTAGTTCACATAGTGCTAGTTCATATAGTGCTAGTTCACATAGTGCTAGTTCAAATAGTGCTAGTTCACATGGTGCTAGTTCATATAGTGCTAGTTCATATAGTGCTAGTTCACATAGTGCTAGTTCATATAGTACTAGTTCACATAGTGCTAGTTCATATAGTACTAGTTCACATAGTGCTAGTTCATATATTGCTAGTTTGCTCGCATTTATAAATCACCTTTTTCTTCTCAAATGATCTGCATGAAACAGAAAATAAGAGATTTTTATTTACTTGTCAAAGATCCGATAGAAGTGTAAAATATTCTGAATGATGCCTTTTTTTTAATTTCTTCGATTTGTGGAGTGATTGTAAATGAAATGTAAGGCCCGTATTTCATCAGTTCAATACTCCATCATTTGATCATTCCTTCCATTGATGTAAAATACTCGAGGTCTCACCAGTCATCAGCCTCATGATTGGACATTGTTTCTTAATTAACGATGATTGATTCGACACGCCGTTTACTGATTTACTTTAAAAATATTGCTAATAACTCTTTATCACACTAACCACAACAATTTTGAATGATTTTATTGAACTATTATTGAGCAATACGAATGTTTTTGTATCTTCCCTTTAACTGAAGATCCAAAGAACTCGTCGAAAGGAAATGACATCGACTGCCAGTAACTGTTAATAAGTTTGTGTTCTGGTGGTATGGAACTTAATATTGCTTTTTAGGATGAAAAAACTGGATAGAACGATTAATGGGTAGCAAAGTGTTGAGGTTAAAGGCATATTTCAATCATCATCGCATTTGCAAGATGCAAACGTAAGTTCTTTTTTGCCGTTACATCTCAGGGAACTCTGGTCCTTCTAGCCAAAAAAATCCACATCAAGACCAAACTTATTGACTCACCTCAGCCTCAGCTTGTGGTTGTAAAATGTAGTCTAAGTTAGGTTCATTCAGCATTCGAACTGAAGCCAAAGTTAATTCCTTAAATCTCAGAGCACGGGTCCTTTTTCGCAAAGTTTTCGAGTCGGTGTCCATAGCAACAAAAGTTCCAGCTTGAAACATAAATTTCTTCGTATTTCTAGTCGATAAAACAGAAAATATCGTCTTACTTTGCTTACTTCATCGCAAAACTTGCGCAATTAGTACGGCGGTATTTTTGCCAATAAATATACTGAAGGCATTGAAGAAACTCCACTTCTGAGAAATGTTCCGGTGCCATCCCGAGCTCAAGGGACGAGCAGATCAATCCATTAATTGGGGGTACAATCAAAATTCATGGAAAAAAAATCAATGAGATATTTGCAAAAAACTTATCTAGCATCTATTTTTACTGAGTTTATTTGTACTGTTGCACCAGATAAACCTACAATCCATCACACCTGCATCGATGTTATTGTTTGTGTGGTAGACACATAGTGTGATGATAATTGAACAATGAGAAATTAAGTTCATTATCTACATACGATGTTTTTTCAAAGTATGTATTTTCATAAATCTGATATTGTTTATGAAAAGAAGGAAAGAAATGTCGGTGAAGCTCTCGAAACTTGATATGCTACATTGGTGATATTTGGTCCCTTCGGAGGACTCTGAAGCCCTCGATGGCCATCACACCCTTCCAAGAACTCCTTTGACCCTTACAGTAATCTTGGCTCCTCCTGGGCCTGCCACCTCCGATCTGACGACACTCTACAAGTCTTTTTACCTTCCGCGTCCTATAGATCTTTTGACGCCTTCATTATATTATTAGGCTGAAAGGGATCTCTGTTATTGGCTTTTCCTACTATTAGTTCCACAGGGACCGCGCTGGCTCCGCCTTTGCTGGTGAGGAAAACGTGAAAGTTGATGGGTAATACATGGGAAATATCTGTGATGCTGACAGTATTACTCGAGCTGATCTAGATGGAGGACGGGAGATTTTAGGGACGAGAGTTTTTCTGCCAACGGCAACAAACAGACCATATATTTCCAAACATTATGTATCAGTACAATTTTTTCAGATCAACTTTCTGATATAAGTAAATATATATATATATACATA
>SDVV010039988.1:0-10577 GCA_016164225.1 Gammarus roeselii | reverse complement strand
GAGAAGTTAAAGAACATATTTTTCTGACCAAAATATACATTTGGAGGTTGGAGAGGGTAAGGTAAGAATGGTGGGCGGTTGAGGAGGAAAAGGAGGGAGTGTTAGTGTAAGGGAGGCAGAGTGCTTTATGGAAGAATTTCACGGTAGGTATAAGTTATAGGACAAATTTTGGCAGCCATATGAACTGGGATGTGGATTGAGGGAAATGGGTGTGTAGTAGAAATGGTGGCAAGCGTGGCATGTTGGGAAGAAAAAACTTCGAGTGGTTAAGATAAATGTGTTATAGAATAAATTAGAGTATATGGTTTAGCATTACATATGAATATAAAGGCAACAAATCTGGCAAGCAAATAATAATAATGGTCTGTGTCTAAGCGTTCATAACACACAAACAAGATAGTATGTATAGTATGTATTTGATACGTCCAGAGTGTTCGAGAACTGGCAGATGACCGAGTCCTGTCACATTGTCAAACTCTCCCCTAGCCTATTACTCATTGTTTACCCACATTGTCTTATAGCTCCCATATCCATTTCATTATAACTTTTCCACGATCTATTATTATTCCTTTTCCCTGTTTCTGTCTTATTCTTATTTAGTCATAAGCCCTTATTCTAGCCATACGTCTCAAATTAGATCGCCTTTACCCAAATAACTGCGCTTATTGACAAACCTTTAGTAGTCCTATAAGCATAAGCCTTGAACCCAAGGGATTGTTTATCCAATCAACCACTTCCGTGTTCTTAATAGCCCTGTCCCTCATCCACCGACTCACCACCGTACAAGAGTAGCCATCACTCACGTCACGTGCCGAGTGATGGCTCGTGTCTATACTCACGGGTGATTCAATGCTGCCTTTTTATGGAATGAACTAAAAAACGTATAATTGATGCAGTGACTGTATGATATCAGTTCAGTAATGTATACATTCAATCTAAGGAATTAGTCCTGATTGACCTTCAGATTGCTATTGTAAGGGAATATTGTCATAATTCTAACTCAGATTTATAGCTTATTAGATTTTTGAGCGGAACGACGGCTTGTTATCGTTCGAAGTTATATTCTTATTTGGTGTACTCTTAGGGCATCGATTCATTATTAAATTCAGATTGAAGAAACTATTTAAATTATATGAAATATTGGGGATAAAAAGGTCTGACCGAAGGATCAAACTAAGCAAATAAATTGAAATATATTATACGCCTACACATATATATCACAATACGCATATACTCATACATATCAGAATACGCATACACACGTATATATCACATTTCACAGTTATTTCAAGAGACTTTGATATTATTTAGTGCGTTGGGTACCTTTTTGTTTTTTTTTCTCTGTAACTTACACTCACACTCTCAAACCTCACACACTCACCCAATCAAACACTTACGCATTCAAACACTCACACGCGCCCACCCTCTCACTCTCTTACCATCCCTCTCACACTCACTCCGTCAAATTCTCACTCACTCAAACTCACTCCTAAGACTCACTCACACACACTCATTTCTTCAAACTCTCACACACTCACTCACTCTTACCTCACACGCTCACACTCCATCTCTCAAACCCTCCACACTCACACTCACTCTCCAGGGACACATTAATAAACGAAACATTCATCAAAGGCCATCCTTCTCATTTGTCGGTTCAATTACGACTCAATCACTGAAGGCCTTGGTTATGGTGCGTTATGAGCGCAAAGAGGACGAAATAAGGCTCACAAAAAAGGCAAGTGAAAGGCGGTGGAAAGTGGAATAATGCCTCATAAAGAAGCAGAGTAGGGAAACAATAGATGAAGACACATACAAAGGCATCCCAGAACTTGTTGTTTGCTTCCCGAAAATCCCGGTACATATATGAAAACTTGATGTACTTACAGAGAGTTTTGATGTACTTAACTAGGGACTTGCTGTGCATACATAGGAACTTGATGTTTTTTCATAGGGACTTGATGTAACAAATTCTACCAATGTGTTGATTTGATTTGGTTTTGAACAAAACCCTTTACAAAGTTGGATGAGTTTCCGATCTTGAAATAAATTCGTCCGGCGGTAGACAGCATAAAACCGATAAAATATAGTTTTCCCAAAAAGAGGTTAAGCCAATATACAATATCCAGATACTTTTAACAATTACTTTGCTAGAATTTACTACCAGAAAATCAGACAAAGTATTTTTTTAAAGTATCTTGCCACAATATCGTGCGCAGCACATGTTGAGATTGGTATTCCATCGGCTGATGGCTAGCCAAAGATGAGCTGGACAAATCAATTAGATACATTTGATTTCGAGTTCGAAATAGAATTACTCCACGAATATCTTTGTTTGGACCTTCTAAGCGACGTCATCGAAGCCAGACATCGATCTATAGAGCTGTTTCACAGCTGACCGCAATATCAGTTCACGCTACGTTAACAAAGCTACCAGAGTTGGTGGGCGCCAACGAATTTGACAACGCTGACTCGACAACCTGTTAACAGAAACCCCTAGCGTGGTCACCCACACCTGTAAACGAAGACACCTAGCGTGGTCACCTACACCTGTAAACAGAGACACCTAGCGTGGTCACCTACACCTGTAAACAGAGACACCTAGCATGGTCACCTACACCTGTAAACAGAGACACCTAGCGTGGTCACCTACACTTGTAAACAGACACCTAGCGTGGTCACCTACACCTGTAAACAGACACCTAGCGTGGTCACCTACACCTGTAAACAGACACCTAGAGTGGTCACCTACACCTGTAAACAGAGACACCTAGAGTGGTCACCTACACCTGTAAACAGAGACGACACCTAGCGTGGTCACCTACACCTGTAAACAGAGACACCTAGCGTGGTCACCTACACCTGTAAACAGAGACACCTAGCGTGATCACCTACACCTATAAACAGAGACACCTAGCATGGTCACTTACACCTGTAAACAGACACCTAGAGTGGTCACCTACACCTGTAAACAGAGACAACTAGAGTGGTCACCTACACCTGTAAACAGAGACACCTAGCGTGGTCACCTAAACCTGTAAACAGAGACACCTAGAGGGGTCACCTACACCTGTAAATAGAGCACCTGACTTGAAGAAACTAGGAACATACTATTGTAGAGCAGTGGCTTCAGGCCAGAATGGCTTCAGGCCAGGATGGCTTCAGGTCATAATGGCTTCAGGCCAGGATGGCTTCAGGCCAGAATGGCTTCAGGCCAGAATGGCTTCAGGCCAGGATGAGTCAGGTCATAATGGCTTCAGGTCAGAATGGCTTCAGGTCATAATGGCTTCAGGCCAGAATGGCTTCAGGCCAGGATTGCTTCAGGTCATAATGGCTTCAGGTCAGAATGGCTTCAGGTCAGAATGGCTTCAGGTCAGAATGACTTCAGGTCAGAATGGCTTCAGGTCAGAATGGCTTCAGGTCAGAATGGCTTCAGGTCAGAATGGCTTCAGGTCAGAATGGCTTCAAGTCAGGATGGCTTCAGGTCAGAATGGCTTCAGGTCAGAATGGTTTCAGGTCAGAATGGCTTCAGGTCAGAATGGCTTCAGGTCAGGATGGCTTCAGGTCAGAATGGCTTCAGGTCAGAATGGCTTCAGGTCAGAATGGCTTCAGGTCAGAATGGCTTCAGGTCAGAATGGCTTCAGGTCAGAATGGCTTCAGGTCAGAATTGCTTCAGGTCAGAATGGCTTCAGGTCAGAATAGCTTCAGGTCAGAATGGCTTCAGGTCAGAAAGGCTTCAATTCTCCTCTTATGACACATTCTTGAGAGCTAAAGCCGCTTCTTTCTTAGGAACTTAGGACCAGCCAGATCAAAATCTGACAAAGAGACTGAAAGTCCTTAAATCATTTCATTTTTCAGCCCATCCAATATATTAGTATTCGAACCGATCAAGTTCAAACCTTGTATCTTATCAGATAATCCAAATCAGCAAATTAATTGTTGTTGAATATGCCGTCATTTCGACAGCGTTCAATAGAGGAACAATCTCAATGGAGCCTCCACAATTAGGTAAAACTATTACATCTCTACATTTAAAACATATTCACACAAATTTTCACTGTATTTGCAGTACAATAATTATCAAGTTAATGAGCCATGTGATGAATCACCTCGCATGAAATCACTGCACAGCAATTTCTTCCTGGTGTGCGTGTATACGAACGTACGTGTGTTCTCGTGGCACACAGACCTTTAAACCGTGACGCAGGGACCTTTAAACTTGTCCTCAACAGTGACACGTTTATGATGCCAATAGAGCTCAGGTTTGCCTCTATATTGCGCTCATATAATTTGGTTCACGGTCACCTGTGCAGACTTATTCATGGAGGGTGGTTCTGGCGAGGTCAGGCTCATAATAAACAATTATTACATAGGACGTAGAATTGTCGTATGCGTGCGGTTGGTGACTTTAATGGAGGCAGGAGATATGAAGAAAGAGATTTACTTTATAGTAAAAACATCGATGAATAATCGTCATAAAAGGAAGGCTTCGTTGTGAAGAAAAAATATTATAAGCAAGGAAGCAGTTTAATTTAGGGTAATACATGGGAGAAATATGTAGCTAAATTATTCAAATATGTTGAAATTGAGGTGAACAATATTCGGATCATTACTGAACATTACTGCAGACCTATTCGAATAAAGCCCAGGAATAATTTATGATAAATATTATGGAATGGATCTATACTTATTAAGCGAAGTTTAAAATGATAAGAGAATAATATCATTTAAACTACGCCTATCGGGTTTAAAGAAATCCAAACTCATGTCGCATAATCTAGGAAAATTTGTGTATACTATAATAAAATAGTGTCATGTATTATACTTCGTAAATAGTGAAATAGGGTTCAATTTGTAGTAATTGGTATACGTCTATGTGGAATGGAAAACAGTAAAAAATACCCTGGGCGGATATTATTTATTTATAAAGATGCGAATATTATCCAAGGAAAAACGAGTAAATTTTCATGCAGAAAGAGGCGAAAAATATTACGAGAGGAAAGAGGTGTACTTTATAATAAAATAAAGTGAATTTTGCAATTACGAAGACGTGTTGAATGTTTGGTTGCTCCTTAATGTGTAGAACTTGCATGGGAGATGCGACCAATACGCCTCATAACAGACACTTCCGATTGCTGCTATATCATTCGTGACCATGTAAGAACCTTTAAAGGATATTCGCAATTAGATAAAGATATTTCGATGACTTTCTCGACCAAATGCCTGCTGCTTGAACGCGATTTAAGAATCAACATCGTGGACAAACAAGTGAAATTTATATTAGGCCTATCAAGTATTAGATGTACAGGACATGACACTAGTAAGTGAAACACAAAAGGAAGTTTTACTGGGTGAACAAGCGAGTAAAAAAAAAAAAAAACATTCTCATATAATGTATTATAAAAGCACGGAAACACTCCGAAATTAGTGGCGTAAACGGCACAAGCTCTTGAAAACAAACAAGAGTGACGGTTGAAGCCCAGTTCCGTCTCGCCTCAATATTGTTGCAATAGTAAACGTGTGTGCAAAAAAGCGATACCGTAAACACTTGGGCACGATTTGCCAGTCGGTTTTCGATATCTAATTCTACTTCACGTTCTCTGATATGGGGAACAAGTTTGTGGCCTTGAAGACGTATAAAACAAATAATAAATAACATTCATAATCATGAATACTTTGTGTTAAAAATACGTAATTCTTGGTTAAAATAGGTTAGGTTATGTTAGGGTGGGTACGAATAACACATAGATGAAAGTGATGTAAAATTTGTGTCAAATTCATAAACAATTGAGAGTGAATCCAAACTGCAACTGAGCGATCAAAATGTAGAGCCAAGTTGCATTTGAATATATCATAAATCAATTAAAAATTATATAAGTAAGCATGGAATCTCGATTTAACACACATAATTCTTGGTTAGGTTGACCAGTGGAAGCTTTAACAAGAGTATAAACTTATATCATCACCGAACCCTGACCAGAAAATTTGTAATAATACAGTCTACCTATAACAAATACTGAGTTTGAAAAGCAAAACATGGGAGGTATTGACCAACGCTTAAACATATATCTCAGAAAAATAATTAATATGAATTACTTATAACGTTCGAACAATGACATAATATACTTATAAAAATAAATGGACGAAATTTGCTCAATCAAGATTGGAACAGTGTATGCGAACTGCTAATGATAGATAAAAATATACAGTCCAAGTGGATAGATTTGATATGTATGTACCATAAATCAATGACTAAATATCATACGTAAGCACGAAATTTGAACAGAAAATCTATAATTGTTGGTAAGGTTAGGTTAGGATGACTAGATCTTTCAACCTTATAAGACGTAAAATCTGAACCACATTAAATACCTTGTAACAAAAAGAACGGGACTTTGTTCTAATGGAAAATCACAGATCAAAGGTAAAATGCTACAGATGTCAACCGAGCCTGTATATGCGTACAAATGTGTGTATATACCTACATGGTGCCGGCACCGGTGCCAGCACCGACCCTGTATATTGACCGATACTCACTAAACAAAAAATCAAGATAAGACTACCCGAATAGTCTACATACGCTTGTTAACGGTCGGTTTGGAAGATGCGGATACATGGTGTCACCGAGATATCGGGTTCAAAACTGGATAGTACGTTTTGGGTTTACAAATTCTCGTAACGAAGCTACTGCATTTACAGAAATTTATACATCAACCCGTTAAAAGCCAAACTATTATACCATACTAATCCCATAGATATTATATACTTATGAAATAAACAGATGGAAAACCTAAAATGTTGCTCAAATCCAGCCATCAGGCTGGTACCAAGCATGGCCGAATGCACGCTAAGGTGGAAAATCAAGCTATAAAACATACCTACCATACTATTCCTACAAACAATATGTATAATATAAGAAATAAACCAGCAAAAAACACAAAATATCCCAATCAAACCGCGAGGACCCACCAACCAACTACCGAATGAGTCAATAATATCCCAACTATATAAGAATACAAACATAATCCACACAGGAAAATATATAGAATTGTTATCAAGACATAAATATATAATGATACAGACACTCATAACATATAAATAATGTCAAATCAGTCATGGAAAAATAGAAGATAAAGAACAGCTAATAGCTGCCTCACCTGACCAAAATTCTAGAGGCGTACTGAACACTTGCCTAGGGGTATTCATACACCTGACCCCTCGTCCGAAATGAGATGAAGGCATATTCCTATGAAAACCAAATAAATATATAATGAACGAACAGTTATCGTCATGTATACCCATTACATTAGTCTAAGGGATAAGAAGATACAAAAAATACAATAAATATTAGTAAATCAGGTGAACTAAATGTTCAAAGCACGGAATACTCCCAAATAAATCCGAAAAGCTGAGGCCGATAGCCCCCGACCATCCGCCCCCACCCGTCAGCTGACTCACGCGCCAATACCTGTTTCGATCCCGCTCGCCTGAATCCGGCCAACCCCCTCCCGACCGCTAATTAAGCCCTATCTTATTCCTTCGCATCCGCGTTTTGTAGTTATATTAACTACTAATGCGCACTATTGGGCACGGTACGGTATTTAGATACATTGTTCCATTATTATGTGCAACTTCTAGAGAAAAATTCGGACATGATACTCTGAAACTGTACATCGATACTTTCTCTCGTACAACACTGCGGATGCGAATGTTCTTCCTCTGTGTGGCACAGCCTATTAATGACAACCTCGATTGTGTTAATATTTACGTTCAATTTATTTTGAATAAATGCCCAATGCATTAGTATCTTTCATGAGGTATGAAATGTTGTCTATATTGGTCACTTCTTTATGTATACTTTAACAATCAAAGATTAAACATACAGAAGAACATGAAGGGTAGATGATCTGCATAAACATACAGAATAGCATGAAGGGTAGATGATTACTAAATGAACATACAGAAGAGCATGAAGGGTAGATGATCTGAATAAACATACAGAAGAGCATGAAGGGTAGATGACCTGAATAAACATACAGAAGAGCATGAAGGGTAGAAGATCTGAATAAACATACAGGAGAACATGAAGGGTAGATGATATGAATAAACATGCAGAAGAGCATGCTGGGTAGATGATCTGAATAAAACATTCAGAAGAGCATGATGGGTAGATGATATGAATAAACATGCAGAAGAGCATGAAGGGTAGATGATCTGAATAAACACACATAAGAGCATGAAGGGTAGATGATCTGAATAAACACACAGAAGAGCATGAAGGGTAGATGATCTGAATAAGCATGCAGAAGAGCATGAAGGGTAGATGATCTGAATGCGTGGGTACTGTTATAATAAGTATGGAAGGATTACACTGCAGTCCAGGGTAAATAAACAATATCATAACATAACTTGTTGCAAAGTCGATTCGATGCATTGGAATGATTTGCATATTCTTATCCATTAATCAATGTACCGGACATAACCACGTGATGACACTAAGTATTTTCCAGGATAAATCGTTATTGGTCTGACTTCAATGGTCCATGTTCCAGGCCCACTGGTCTGTGTTTCAATCTCATTTGTTTATGTTCCAGGCCCACTGGTCTGTGTTCCAATCTCATTCGACCATGTTCCAGGCCCACTGGTCTGTGTTCCAATCTAATTCGTCCATGTTCCAGGCCCACTGGTCTGTGTATCAATCTCATTCCTCCTCGTTCCAGGCCCACTGGTCTGTGTTTCAATCTCATTCGACCATGTTCCAGGCCCACTGGTCTGTGTTCCAATTTCATTCCTCCTCGTTCCAGGCCCACTGGTCTGTGTTCCAATCTCATTCGTCCAAGTTCCAGGCCCACTGGTCCGTGTTCCAATCTCATTCCTCCTTGTTCCAGGCCCACTGGTCTGTGTTCCAATCTCATTCGTCCATGTTCCAGGCCCACTGGTCTGTGTCCCAATCTCATTTCTCCTCGTTCCAGGCCCACTGGTCTGTGTTCCAATCTCATTCGTCCATGTTCCAGGCCCACTGGTCTGTGTTCCAATCTCATTCATCCACGTTCCAGGCCCACTGGTCTGTGTTCCAATCTCATTCGTCCACGTTCCAGGCCCACTGGTCTGCGTTCCAATCTCATTCCTCCTTGTTCCAGGCCCACTGGTTTGTGTTCCAATCTCATTCGTCCATGTTCCAGGCCCACTGGTCTGTGTTCCGATCTCATTCATCCACGTTCCAGGCCCACTGGTCTGTGTTCCAATCTCATTCGTCCACGTTCCAGGCCCACTGCTCTGTGTTCCAATCTCATTCGTCCATGTTCCAGGCCCACGGGTCTGTGTTCCAATCTCATTCGTCCACGTTCCAGGCCCACTGGTTTGTGTTCCAATCTCATTCGTCCACGTTCCATGCCCACTGGTCTGCGTTCCAATCTCATTCCTCCTTGTTCCATGCCCACTGGTCTGTGTTCCAATCTCATTCGTCCTCGTTCCAGGCCCACTGGTCTGTGTTCCAATCTCATTCTCCCTCGTTCCAGGCCCGCCGGTCTGTGTTCCAATCTCATCCCTTTCAGGCCCACTGGTCAAGTTATAGTCCCACTTGTCTATGTTCAAGGGCCACAGGTCCATGGCCAGCATCACCGGTTCATATACCAATCTCCCTAGTCTTGTTCAAAAACCACTCTCTACGTTGAAGCCCTACTGGTCCATGTTCGAAGCTAATTGGTCCATTTTCCAGGCCACTGGGACAAGTTCAAGGCCTCTGGTCATATTCCAAGCCACACTGTTCCATGTTAAAATCTCACTGGTTCATGTTCCAGGCCCGCTGGTTCATGTTCCAGGCCCAGTGGTCCAAGTTCCAATGTCACTGGTCGATGAGCATGACCCACTGGTCCATGTTTCAGTCCGTTGGTCCATGTTCTAGGCCACTGGTTAATGTTCTAATCTCCCGGTCCCATGTTTCAGTTCTAGACCGCCTGGTCAATGATATAATCTTACTGGGCCATTTCTAGGCCCATTAGTAGATGTCAGGCCAATTGGTCCACGTTCCAAACTCACTGATTCAAATTCCAGGTACACTGGTCCATTTTCCAAATCATCCGTATATGTTCTGAACCAATGGTCCATGTTTCTCTGCCCCTGCTCCATGCCCACCCATCCGTATTCCAATCCTGCTAGCGCACTTTTCAGTCCCACTGGGCCTTGTTCCAGGCCGATGTACGTTCCAGTCACTCAATCTGAAGAAGTATCTTTTCCGTCTCTTCCTGAGGCTACCACCCTTCCGGCTCTTCTCTGTCCATCCGTTGGGCCGTCTCATCGTCCGTCTATCCGTCCATCGCACCCACCCGTCCGCCCATAGCGCACCTGTACCGTCGTAAGGGGAGACGCCCTTCCGGGGTGGGCGGGGGGATTAGGGGGGTGAGAGCTGAGACTGGTTATGGGGGGTCAAGATGAGAGAACAGATTAAGACTGCGGACGGCGTGGGTGGAGAGATAGGAGGACGGTGGTCTCTATTGTGGAAGACTGTTGCATACCAAAGGAGGGTTTCACACACACACACACACATAAATGTTTTATGTTACCGGCCCAGATAAATA
>SDVV010039987.1:0-10577 GCA_016164225.1 Gammarus roeselii | reverse complement strand
TGTTGCCAGATTTGTCAGAATATTTCTCTGAATCATTCATTCCCTCTGATTCATGTTCCATGGCTTTTAGTGCGTGCTATACGAATTTATTTGGCTAAATAATATTTGTTGTGCTGCAATTATAATTGTAAGCTGTTTGTGCTAGCTGAACGAAATGTTGTTGCTACCTAGATATGCAACAATATCAAAATATGTGATTGCCTAATCGTAATAGGCTTGTGATGCACATATAATGCGTTTAGTGTTATTTAAAATAATGTAGGGTCAATCAAGGACCTCTACACACCCATCATTTCTTATGCTAACACTGCCTGGTCTTCTGACCATGTTTCCACACAGTTAAATTCCCTGCAAAGAATGCAGAAGACTTCATTATGTGTCAAAACAGGCTTTACACAAACTGCACCTATTCCCCATCTGAATGAGAAACCAACACCCTTTCTTTCAAACATCGTTTTGATAAGAAGGAAATGCTATCCTTTAACACGATTGTGGAACTCGCCTTTCACTGCCACCACCTCCTGAACCCAAGTCTGATCTACCAAAATATGTGCATTAAATACTGCCAGCACACTTTGACTCCCTTTGCTCACACCACCATCTCCCAAACATACAGACTCATCTATACAGAAATAGGTATGCACATACGCCACAGCACTTGCACTGGCTGCACATAAGGGCACACACAGTTCATCAGCATCTTCCACCGACGATGAACATGAATGAATTGGGGTTGCTAGGAGTGACTTGGTTCTGGTGTACGCGGGGGCGGTTCTAGTGTCCGCGGAGGCGGTTCTGGGGTCCGCGGGAGTGGTTCTGGTGGCCGCCTTGGCGGTTTAGATGGCCGCGGTGGCGTTCCCATTGAGGGGGCTGCTGTTTGCCGAAGCGGTGCTATGAATGTACGTGGAGATGGTGCTGCGGGTATTGGGTCCATCAATTGTTGAGGGTCTCTGCAGTCGTCCGTCTCCCAGTTTTCATTGCTTAAGATTGTTCACTTAAATGTCAATAATCTTACAAACAAAATAGATTTTATTTCAGAAAATAGGCATGAAGGGGTTGTGGATGGTGAGACTTGGCTTGTGAGCTCAGTTTGCTCTTCTCTTGTTGAGGTTCATGGATTTTCTGTTGGGAGAGGAGATTCGCATACTCGAGTGAGAAAACACTGCTAGCATATATATATATTTGATAAAAATCACTGAAGTATGAGGAAGTTAGTCTGCACTTGCCAAATGTAGCAGCCGTCTTTTTGGTTCAACTTGATGTGGATTTTAGCTGTTTATAGACCATCATATGATGATCAGGAAAATCTTGATCTGATGAGTTTGATTAGTGACTTCTCTGTTGGTTGTGAGATGGTCGTGCTGAGGGATTTCAACCTGCCCTCGATGAAATGGTCGGATGGGGTGGTGCAAGAAGAGAATGTTAGCTTGACGGATCAACTGTTTTTGAATTGCTTTGCATCTTGTGGCTTGCATCAGTGGGTGAGGGAGCAGACTTTTCTCTTGTCCGGCAACATACTGGATTTATTTTTTACAAGCGAGCCAGATCGTGTTGTGGATGTTGTTGTTTAGGCTCCTTTTCGGAGGTGTGCTCACTTGCCTGTCACTTGTGATTATTTGTTTGTGAAGGTCTTCGAGCCTGATGGTGCAAGACACCAAGCTCGGAAGTATTCTTGGCACCGGGGTAACTACGGCGCTATTTTTTAAACATTACCATGAATTGATTAGCCTCTTGAATTTGTTTACCTGGGTGTTTGTGGGGCATAAAGTGTGTTCCTCACTATAAAGAGGAGTCTGATAGGCTTACATTTGCCTCTTGCTGGAGACTCGCCTAGGGGACCATGGTCTGTGAGGCCTCACCACAGGTTGAAGGTGAGTAGAGCAAATGCGTGGGATGAGTACAAGATTTCAAGACGAAGGTTTGACAGAAATGATCAAAATACTTTGGAGTCACTAGCTACCTTTCTTGATCTCAACTGTCAGTTTTGAATTCACGCTTTGTTCAGCCGATCTCAGTACGAGGAATACCTTATGCAACGGTATAGTAAGTCCCCAAAGCTGTTCCATGCTTATATACGAAGGAAGAAGAAAGGTCGTCTTGGGGTTGGACCATTTCGTAATGCAGGTGGACAGCTAGTTTACAATCCACTGGAGAGGGCTGAGCTTCTATCATCTGCCTTCTTTGACGTATTTAGAAAGGATGTTCCGCCCAATCCTGCTCCTTTCCAGTTATTTGATGCAAAATGAGCGAGTTTGCCATAAGGTCTCTAAATGTCCATGACGTTCTGGCGGGGCTCAATGATAGTTCAGCAATGGGCATGAATGGACTCCACCCTAAGTTGCTGAAGGAGTGTACTGTGCAATTGACGCAGCCTCTCTTTATTATCTTTAACCCTTCTTGGGTGCAGAGTGGAGTGCTCCTTGATGCATCAAAGAGTTCATTGTTGATTCCAATTTTTAAAAGTAAATCTAGATATGATCCCCTCAACTATTGTCCAGTTAGCCTTACCTCTGTTTGCTGCAAATCGATGGAGAAGATTGTTGCTGCTGAGCTGACAGACTATTTTGAGTCTTACCAGCTCCTTTTTTGCAGACAGTTTGGATTTAGGAAGGCTAGATCAACAGAGGATCAGATGTTGCTGGTCTATTGATGCTGGTTTGGTGGTGGATGTAGCCATGCTTGATTTTTCAAAGGCATGTGATGTAGTTTTCCATCCGATTTAGCTCTGAAGTTGCAAGCACTTGAAGTTTCTGGGGTTGTGTTGAGGTGGACTGGTAGTTTTCTCCTTTCTTGAATTATGTGTGTTGGCGTTGATGGAGTGAATAGTTAGCCGATGGATGTTCTGAGTGGGGTTTCACAGGGTTCAGTCTAGGGTCCAGTCCTCTTTCTCATATATGTTGATTTCTTGACGGTTGGCCTTGTATTCAAGTTTTGCGCATTATCTGATTGTGAAATTTATTTGTCTTTCCAACGTCATGACGTTGTTGGTGGTGTGTCTGCTTTGAAGGGAGACCTTGACAAAATATTCCAGACTGCATCTTCACGGAATTTGTCATTGAACCCTAGCAAGTGTGTTTTTTTACGTTTCAGAAGACGTTTTGCTGGTTAAATTGGTCCCGGTGCAGAGGCTGTTTACACTCTTGGGGGTGCTCGTTTGGAGTTCGTCCAAGTTCATTGCAATTTGGGAGTTCATATTGATGTTGGTCTTGTGGGGGCTGAGGCCGTGTTTTAATTATACAAGATTGTCTGTATTCAGCCCCACTGACTTACCGGCTCCTCCCTCTGTGATGTCTGGTTTGGAAAAGCAGACTGGTGATTTTTCCACCACAATGTTTGGGGCCATTGTCTCACATGAGGGGGTTCCAGTAACCCTAAGCAATTTCAGTTAAATTCTCAATTTGAGCCCAAATAATGATTATTACTCATTATTTATATTGCACTTCAGGTTTTATTAATTATCATTGTTCATTTCACTTATTTTCGGCGATATTTATTGTATTAATTATTTATTCGATTTTCATAATGGAAGGGGCGTGGCCAGTTGGCTATATAGAGATGCACTTGTGGGTGAACCGGCAGTTGATCTCATGGAGGTATAATAGGTGGAGGGAGCATTGGCTCATCTCTGTGAAGCCAGTTTTGGTGCTCAGTAGATCTTACTGTGGCAGCCTCAGTCGCGAGTCAGACACGGTAAAGGAAGGGTGTTGCAGCTCGTGCTCTAAGCGAGCATGGTAACCAGCAACTGCGCCGGCAGAGCCATGGAAAGGCTTGCAAAATTTATAGAGTAGTCAGCCGAGCACGCTCAGCACCCACACACCTACCCGTCCGACGGTTGCACTAACACTGACTCCACGTCAGACCGGGCATCTGAGCACGAAAAGTGGCTTCATTCGATTACACACACAACGCAGCCAATGCTCCCTCCACCTATTATACCTCCATGGTTGATCTAGAGCCGTCCCCGAAAGAGGTCAGCCCATGCCTCTGGCGGCTCCTTCCGTCGCTCCTTATTTATTATCTTCAATGCTCCGTCACTCTACGTTCGCCATACCGCTCTCCTGTTATGATTCGGTACCGCCAGTGACTGAATATTGTGCGCGTTACTAGCGCGGTGAACCCTGTATTCAAAGTGTAGCCTTGAAATACCTTTTCTGAACTGAGTTTTATTGAATATAAAGTGGTGAATATTAATCTGGTTTTTAACCTATTTATGTAGAAATCTGGTGTGTGGCGTTTTGTGAGAGTTACTGTGTGGTCCTGTACCCCGGTTGACCCACCGAGCCTATACTGGCCTGGACGACCTGCCGCCTCTGTGACTATCCTGACTTCGAGCGGTAGTTGGGTCGCCGGGTCAAGAAGTGCAGGCACCCACAGTCTTAAGTTTCATGGCCATGTCAGAAAAGTTGTGAGATGAGCTGCTGATTTTTGTAGTGATTTGCTTAGGTTGACAGTTAATAGAAGCTCAAATTTTATGGTCACACACTCTTTGTGGCACATGTCAAGCCCATTCTTGATTACTGCTCCTGTGTGTGGAATCTTGGTTATGTCTAGGATGTGAAGCTGCTTGAGTCTGTTCATAGGAGGTGGACCTAACACGTGCATGGTCTGTCTAAGATGTCCTACCATGACGGTCTGATGGCCCTAAATTTTTTCTCAATATAGGGCAGGTTACTGAGAAGTGTCTTCATAATGTATTGAAGAATTTTGTGTTGCGACACAGAAGGTTTTGATATTTCCCTTCTGTTCTAAAGGTTGCTGGATGGTGTGACGCGGGGACATCAGCACAAACTCTTGATGACCCGCTGCTCTGTGGATGTGGCAACAAGTTTTTTTTAATGTTCAATGCATTAGGATATGGAATGAGCTGCCTGCAGCTGTTGTTGAGTCTGCTACCATTTCTGCTTCCAAGGCAGGGTTGACTCAGTTTAGAAGGAATCGGTTGTTTGAGTGCTTGGGTCTTGCATTCCCAGTCATGTTGGCAAGTCTGTGTTGTGACTCGTCCTGTTGTTTGTTTCTGTTCGTTTTATATAGCTATGTGTATGTATTTGCTTTCATGGTTTTCTGCGGGGTTGTAGTTGTGCTTTGAGTTTGAATGCAAGTGGCTCTGGGTTTGTTCTCTGGAAGTCAATGGTGCGCATCCCTTCCAGCATCTTCCCATTATGGTTCTGCGGAGTCTTAGTAGTTGCTGGCGGGCATGGCTGTGCTGGATTCTCCTGGCCTGGTGCAACTGACGACTAGGTATGCTGATCACTTGGGGGGTCTGCAAAGGTAAGAATCTGTATAAGGAATGGCAAATGCCCACCCAAGCTGTTCAAGTGGCAAGGTCATGAAGCCCTCCAATCCAACACCAACTCTTTGCGTGCCAACCCAGGTCTTGACCACTGGCACCAGGCCCACCTGGGCTATAGCAAAAAAACAGGAATCTCGGGCATGCCTCTCTGGCACCATACTGGCTTTCCCACCCTTGGGTACCTCTTGGGCACGCCACGGCACCCCTACAGGATTTACTCCTTAAAAACAGCCACCAAAACCCTGAGTGTCCTCTTGGTTCCATTCTGGTTTGTTGACAAACCAAAACAAAGATTATTGAGAGGAGTTAGCAGAATAGAGAGCATGACAGGAAGTACACGTTGACTAGCTTTTATCTGAAGACACTCCATTCTTCTTGTTCTCGTAGAAGTTTTGTACACGGGCTCCTGCCGGCCAAACATCAGGCAATTTAAGCTGCATAATTTGCAGGTAGCACCACCAACTCTTTGCATACTAACACTGCCTGGTCCTCTGACCAAGCTCCCAGAACAGTGCTGGAATACAGGTCTCCACTTCCATGATATATCACACACCTGGGTGGCACCTGCCACAGGACCTTGAATAGTTGAGGATTCACCTTGGTGCTCTCTTGCCTTTTCACCAACTGGAGACTGTACCGGAACAGCGGAAGACTGCCCAGACGTGGGGTTACACGTCATGGATACTGAAAATGAACCTACAAACAATGGGCCATTAGATGAATACCTGAACATCCCCAGACCCCAGCATGCACCACCCCATCTCCAGTCCAGGCTGGGAACACACAAGGAAGACTCACTCGCATTCCCTCCCTACTAAACCAAATACCAGGGTGGTCGAGCGATGGTCTATCCCACTTCTGACACTAATTGTAAGTGATGGCAAATGCCCACCCAAGCTGTTCAAGAGGCAAGGTAATGGAGCCTGCCAAGCCAACACCCACTCTGTGCACGCCAACCCAGGTTTTGACCACAGGGACCAGGCTCACCTGGGATATAAACTAAAACTGGGCACCTTGGACATGCCTCTCTGACACTCTAATGACTTTTTCCACCCTTGGGCACCTCTTAGGCGTGCTGGGCACCCATACAGAATTTACACCCTCAAAATAGCCACTCATACGGTCATACCTGAGTGTCCTCAGGGTTCAATTTTGGTTTGTTCTCAAGCACAGAACAGTGCTGAAATACAGGTATCCACTTCAGGCCACCTGGATGGCACCTGCCCCTAGACCTTGGATAGCAGAGGATGCACCTTAGCGCTCTCTTGCCCTTCTCTAATTTCACTAACTGGAGACCATTCCTGAACAGCGGAAGGCTGCCTAGAAGTGGGGTTACATGCCAAGGATACTGAAAAAGAACCTTCAAACAATAAGCCATAAGTTGGGCCATTAAATGAATACCTGAACATCCTCAGACCCTCAGCGTGTCCCACCCCATCTTCAGTCCAGGCCGGGAACACACAAGGAAGCCACGCTCACATCTGGCAAGGCTGAGGTGCAGGCACCACATAGCCTCCTAATCATTCCAACATACACAGAGATGCCTCTTCCAACCTATGCCTGTGGTGCCAGGGCACGCCTGATACAGTTGAGCTTGTCATGTTGTGATCAGCCAGCGCCTGCAGGCTCAATCATATTTCGTTTGTGCATGAGCTGTAGGAGTGTCAACAAGATGGCATCAATTTTCTTTTGGATGTTGGGTTAATACAAAGCTCTGCCCTGGCCATGAATTCCCAACATGCACATGCCGGTGATTATCCAGGCTTTTAGTCTGTGCAATGGCCATGGCTCCTCCACTGCAGGTGGATCTGGGGCTATGTAAAAACAACAGCAATGACTATAGATTGAACATAAAAAGGTATGAAAACTAATATACTCATAGCCCACCTGTTTCAAATTTCGACATATTGAACTCAGTTAATAGGTTCACTTGTAAAATGTAGCAAGCATTTGAACATTAATCTGTAATCCATTTGTTTTTGTTTTCAGAGTTACTTAGATAGCAATTTATAATGAAAAATCCTACCTGTGCCAGTGCAATCACTCATGAATGGGTTGAGTTTGTGCTCCAATACCATGAGTCAAACTCAAACCCAGGAGTAATAATTCAATTATCTACTTTCAACGTTATCTTGGGTAAGTTGCTAATTGTTATGCTTTTTGTTGACTTGTTTTACCATAGTCCTAAAATGACCATTGTTGTTGCTTTTGCTACATCTCTAGTCAATATTCAGAATGCTAAAACTTCAACCATACTACTTAGATTTTGCTGTTGTATGGCTTGAACTGAATATGGCATTGCTGGAATTCCTTGTTGATTTTTTAGAATGATTACTGCTTCCAAAATTGTTCAGATTTTTTCACTACCATGAAAATGTAAGTTGCTCTCAAGTTCTAATCAGCCCTACTCCTTAGTAGCTACTTCTAATTCATAAAACTACTCTGCCAAGGACTTGTATATGCTAACACAGTCTTGTTTCATTGTTAGTCAGGACAATTATCCAAATTTGACAATTGCACTGAATATTTCAACAAATATCACAATATTTTGTTACTAAAAGCTCATTAGTTGGCTAGCTACTCACCAGTCATCTGCAACTGTCAAAAATTATGAAAACTATAAAATGAATCTGCCTAAAAGGCTGGCTGAGTATTGTCCTACAGCTATTAAGGAAGCAGCAAACAGTATCTAAGAAATAGACTGCTCTAAAATATTAGTGTAGTTGGTGAAATATATAATTTTAAGATTAATATATTTCTTAGCTGATGAGTGTATGGGTTACTTGCTACATCTGAGAAATACTTTGGCTTCTTTGTTTCAACTCACTCTAAAGGACTATGGTAGCTGGTATCTATGGCTACAACTACACTACAGTCTATACCTACAAGAAACACTGTGCTACCATATAGTTGATAAACTACCTCTGACTGCAAAATGGGCCAGAAGAGTGCATGCACAATGAATAATATGTAAATAACTAAATATTTTTTATATAATATTGCAAACATGTAGCTAGCTTTTGGGTATCAATATTTATTTCTTCATGCATTGAAAGCAAAATAACATGGGTAGGATACATAGTTATCAGCTTTATGTAGCTAAATTGATGATAGCTAATGCAAGAATTGTGTGCTGCTTTGAAATTATCTTAGATTGCTTTCAAGCTATAAATTATGTTGATGCAGACTAGATAATGATGAGCAGCTTTGAATCTATTCAGTGGGGATGAGATGCTCTTATTTGGTTCTTAAGTTGATGTGTGAAATAGCTTACCTGCTGGGGCAGTGCAGTTGACTAATATCACTCAATATAAGCAAGCTCTTGCTGAGCTGATGTAGGATAAATGTGGCAAATTTTATAAGCCCAGTGATGTTCAATGATTTTACTTTTTTTTTCTTGGCTGAAATGTAGTGATCAATAAAACTACTATACAGTCATTTGTATGGAGTGCAAATTTGTATTTTTTCTCTCATTTTTTCCCAATTCCCTGATTCTTGTGTGTTCTACTCAGCATCTTGGCCATGCTGGTGTGTCGGGCAGCGGTTTTATGAGAAATTCACTGTTATTTGAGCTCCAATAATGTAGGGTTACTGTCATGAATTTGAAAGTGATTGTATTAAAAATATTGTTCGACATATCTTTTCCTTATTTAAAGTGTGTTCATCAAATTCTCTAAGGATTTAGAATTTTCAAATTTTTTAGGCACAATGGCAGGTTTACAAATTACATAAATATCAGAATGCATAATGGCAGGTTTACAAATTACAGAAATATCAGAATTGCATAATGGCAGGTTTACAATTTACAGAAATATCAGAATGCATATTGGTAGGTTTACAAATCACAGAAATATCAGAATGCACAATGACAGGTTTACAAATTAGCGTTGACCGGGGTGACTCCCCGTGGTCGGAAACACGGGGTGACTTCCCGCACCCCTCTTTTGGACACCAAAAACGTCGAAAATGTCACCGTTTGACTACGGGGCTTGAAAGAGCAGGTCTTTGTTAGTAAGTATCAGTTGCTTATAGAAATTTGATACGAGCACAGAATTTATGAAAAATCGCCAAAGGGAAGGTGTTTTTCCTGTCCCTGGTAATTTTGGATCAGAAAAATTGGCGTTTGGCAAACTTTGATGCTGTGTCCAGAGTTCCCATTGGATTAGGACCAAATTTGGTGGTGATACTCAGAATAGAATGTAGTTCGTTGCGTAGGAAGGATTTTGAAAAGATATGTAAACTTTAGTAGATATATACAAATTTACAGCTGCGGGGAGTTGCCTCAGGTGAAATAACGATCGGGGGTGATTCCCTGCACCTATTTTGTCATTAAATGTCTTTGTTTTTCCTCAATTAAAAGTGGTTAAATGCAATTTTTGAACAAACAATGACATCTGGAAGTAAATGACCCACAATAATGACACCACAGCCAATTTCAAAATGCTCAACTAATTTTATAATGACCCAATGTTTATAACACATGGTGACAAGTCTAGGCCTAAGTGTTAACTTATGTTTAATGCCCAGGAACAATATTTTTCCTTAGATTTTCGTATCAAGATAACAATACTTTACCTAGCATGACTTGTTTTCATGTTTATGCAATAAGTTTGCTATAGAATTGACGAAATACATTTTTTACATGTTCTATCGTATTATTAAAAAGATAGTTTTTTCGTAATATTTGCTTGTTTGCCGATACTTTAGGGTCATAATTAGTTTAGGATGTAGAGAAATGACTTCCAGTAAAGTTAGATTGCAATTAATGGAGAAGAACTTCGTTTCCCGGAACTTCGTTTCCCGCCACAAAATTGGGAAAAAAATCCCTCGACAGTCTGGTACGACGGTAGCAAAAGAGGAGCATCAAAAGCACCTGTCACAGACATAAAATTTTACTTCACATTTTATTTTAACAGATACAGATACAGACACTAGGCCGCATCCCCCAGAAAGGGGGGTGGCCGACGGCAAGGCGCACCTCACACCCTCCCACGCTCACATTCACACCACTTAGCCCTTTTGTGCTAAAGGGTCCGGCCGGTAGCCCCTCAATTTACACTCTGGGTCCCGAATGTACCGAGGAACCGTCATCAGCAGCAGGGCCCACAGTTTTCACTGGTTTACCCCCGCCGCGTCATAATGGCCGGGCCCCCCACCCACGACCATCCCGACAGCGGGATGCCAAGGGCGGGAAAGCACATCAGAGCAGCGTCAAAATCAACCATTCACAACCATTCTCCACTCACGCCTGTTCATTGCACGCGCTCTCGCCACCTCCACATTCATG
>SDVV010039986.1:0-10577 GCA_016164225.1 Gammarus roeselii | reverse complement strand
CCAGTTCCTTCTCCCTCCTCTCATTACACCTCAAATTCCGGTACACACTCCCTCCTCTCATTCCACCTCAAACTCCGGTACCCTCTCCCTCCTCTCATTCCACCTCAAACTCCGGTTCTCTCTCCCTCCTCTCATCACACCTCAAACTCCGGTACCCTCTCCCTCCTCTCATCCCACCTAAAACTCCAGTTCTCACTCCCTCCTCTCATTACACCTCAAACTCCGGTACCCACTCCCTCTTCTCACTCCACCTCAAACTCCGGTGCTCTCTCCCTCCTCTCCTTCCTACTCAAACTCCGGTACCCTCTCCCTCCTCTAATTTACACCTCAAACTCCGGTTCCCTCTCCCTCCTCTCATCACACCTCAAACTCCGGTTCCCTCTCCCTCCTCTCGTTACACCTCAGTTCATTGTCTCAGTTCATTGTTGACGGTCGTGGGGTGAGGTAGTGTGTGGCTAGTCCTCCTCTGCCTGATATATAATAGAGGAGGTCATTTCATTCAATTCAATTGCTGTGTTAAACAAAAACACCCGGCAAATGCTAAATAGGCTGTTTCAAACTGTTCTTCGGACTGTTCAGTGAAGTGTGGGTCACACCTAAACACAGTGTTTATGTGTTTGCGACAATCAGGCCCACTTTACTTTATTCAAACAGTGTAAGGGTAGAACTTCCCTTGCTGGCCTCTTCTGCTCGGCTTCCCCATCTACAATCGGGAAGCGCGCAAACCGCAGAGTCTCTGTGCCTCTGTAAGCCATACACCCAAAAACCTCACCCCTACTCCAGACTGCTTACCGCAAACAATGCGGTAAGAGCCTCTCGCTTCCTGCCCCATCTAACACATCAGTTCGCTGCGTACCCCGCACATCACACCCGCACCGCAATTCATTGCGTTCATCGCACTTCGCTCTTTGTAAGGGACGCCATACCCGTTGCTGCTGGACATCATACCATCTGCTACGGGACACCTCACCGCTGATACTGGACATCGTAACGCTACTACGGGACATTGTACCGCTGCCATGGGACATCGCACCACTGCTGAGGGACATCATACCGCTACTACGGGACATCGCAGCGCAGTTACGAGAAATCGCGCCGCTGTGGAACATTGTACCATCAACACACGTCTCATTCAAGTAACAGGTCTTATTTCAGTGCGTGTCTACACTCGAAAAGTACTTTCCTTTATTTTATTAGCATGTGTTGACAATATCGACTATAGTGCTAATAGAGTGCGTATTCTGATTGTTAGGTGAAACTCTCGTGTTGATGTTGTGATGATCAGGAACAGTCCCTCAAGCAACCTACTCCATCTGCGCCCTCAAACTAACGTACTGGATATTGTGATGACAAGGAACTTATCCGACAAGTGGCCTATTCTGTCTAACTAACATCTGAAAAAAAAATACTTATCCACCCTATCAAAACCAGTGTTATTGTTGTTCCATTAGCACGATTGCAAACCAGTGTTATTAGTGTTCTATCAGCTAAATTTCTAACCCGTGTTATTGGTGGCATAGTAGCTCGATTTTAAAACTGTGTTATTAGTGTTCTATAAGCTCGATTTCTCTCTTTACTAATTTTATCTTTATTTCGGCTGTATTAATAGACTGTACTTTATCAATGTAATTGAGTGTATGAGCATACGGAATGCGAATATTTAGCAGCATAATTATAATTGAAAAATGTATTTCCGCACTGTTAGGATACCTCTGCATAAGTATAACTTGAAAACGTAATTCCGCCCTGTTAGAATACCTCTGTTAGGATGCAGCACTATAAGGATGCTGCTCTAGTTTTGTTTATCTCATATTTTAGCTGCGCATGTGTTACCTGTCTGTCTAAGACAGTATTTAAGATGTTATTAGGATTCCAAATGTCAACACTCTCAAATCTGGCCGGCTCTTTGTTACAGAACCACAACCCGCATGTATTGGGTCCGTTTTAATTTCGTTCTAAAGTGCATCCGACGATAACGGGCATTCAACGCACTCGCATTTGTATTAATCCCGTTTTAATTCCGTTTTCGAATCGTTTATACAACCATCACAACCCGCATGTTTAAATTCCGTTTAAATTCCGCTTTCGAATCGTCGATATAATCGTCACACCCCGTATCTAATTATAGGTAGTAGATTCATATCTGCTATCGACAAGAAACCAGTTAAACCTATTATTCACATATCTGCTGTTTACAAGGATAAAGAACATAGCACTTTGTCTTTAAGTTCACGGTTTGTAGCTGCTCACTCAACAAGTTCAAGATGACTCGTGCGATCAAACTAGAATGTGTAACCTGCCGCCAATCGTACACTCCCGAACTAATGTATGTTGGTAGCTCTTCTATGCAAACGCGTAATACGCCTTCAAACGGAGAGTGCAAAATAGCGAGCTGTAAATTCTGCCAACATGCCGAAGAGATTTAACAACTGGAAGCACAGTTAACTCATATGCTTCTGGTGGCCCACCCAACGCAGATGCAGTTAACGCCGATACAAGGCTGCTAGCTGTTGAATTAGAACTGAAAAGCGTGCAGAAACAATTTGGCGAACTCAAATATGTGATAAATAGCAAAATAGAAGCAACAAAAGAGATTGCTAAAACTACCCTGCATCGGGTAAATGAACTCCAAGTGCACGTAGACTCGGAACTGGCAAAGAAACTTACAGCTCTAGACTCAGAGACCAACGACCGTACTCGAACATCCATGTCACTGGCATCCTGCCCCATCCAAACCAAGGTAGATACAAATTGAGCAAGATGATATTTGTAAACAATCGCATAGCATCGTTTTGCAAAGCACAACAAATCTCATTCTCGGACCATTGTGAAACGATTATCAGCCTCAAAAACTATGAATTCGATAGTATCACCAACAAGGCACGCATGAACACGTCTGGGGTTGATACCCTCGAAAGCATCCTGCTCGTTGTAATTCGGTGTTTGAGGAATGAAACTGTACAATCTCAGATCAACACCGTGGGTGTTGTCTGGTCGGTGGCTTATCTTCAGGTGCTTATTTGAATTGTTTCGAGAGTCATTGTTGAATGTTATTTCCTTCAACAAACTTTCCCTTTCTCGATCTATAAAAACAGAAAATACACCGACAAAAGACGGTATCTTAGTCGGTCTACTTCAGAACTTACCTTCTTCTATTAAAAGGCAACCCAGTTTGGGCCAAAAGGCCTGTTGTTGTCTTCATACACTTGTAAACACTTGTAAACCTCAAACTCCGGTACCCACTTCCTCCTCTCATTCCACCTCAAAATCTGGTACCCTCTCCCTCACCTCATTCCATTTCCAACTCCGGTTCTCTCTTCCTCCTCTTATTACACATCAAACTCCGGTACTTTCTCCCTCCTCTCATCCCACCTCAAAATCCGGTTCTCTCTCCCTCCTCTCATTACTCCTCAAACTCCGGTACCCACTCCCTCCTCTCATTCCACCTCAAACTCCGGTTCCCTCTTTCTCCTCTCATTACACCTCAAACTCCGGTACCCACTCCCTCCTCTCATCCCACCTCAAACTCCGGTACCCTCTTTCTTTTCTCAATACCCTTTGATCGCCTCTCTGGTTTCTCCTTGGAATAATCTCTTGCATGGCGTTGCGACCGAGTGCCTGAAGGGGTGGTGTAACGATATGGAAATGGTTAGTGAGGCAACTGAATCTGTGTTTTACGTCGGCATTGCTGCCGATTGAGTGGTGCAGTGCTTGCATGGTTCTGCAGTATAAGGACAAAGGAGATAATAATGAATGCTGCAACTAGGAGGTATCGGCTAGTTCTTGTGGGGGGTAAGTTGTACAAGAGACATGCTAATCAGGAGGATTAGAGTAGGTACGGGCGGTGCGATTGGTGAGAAGCAGTGAGGCCTTAGTACAGGTATGGTGAAGAAGTTGGAAGAGAGAGTAGATTCAAGTGTTCTGAGGTGATTCGGACACAATGTGAGGATGGAAACGGAGATGAGTTTGCTTAGGTCTAGAGGAAAACCGAAAGTTGGGTGGCTGGCATGAAGTTGGCTTTAGGGAGGAGGGACGTCGGTGTGCTGCTTATGAGAGCGTGCCACGAACAGGCGTGAGAGGAGAATGAATTACGCTTTGGGAGGAGGGACGTTGGTGTGCTGCTATTGAGAGCGTGCCACGAACAGGCGTGAGAGGAGAATGAATTACGCTTTGGGAGGAGGGACGTCGGATTGCAGCTTTTGAGAGAGCGTGGCACGACTCGGCGTGAGTGGAGAATGAATGACGCTGTGGGAAGGGCCGAGCAAGCATGACGCAGCATGAACAAACCAATGAAACTGTCTGCCCTTGCTGCTGACACTGATCTCGGACCAAATTACGTACCCGAAATTTGTGTTGCGGAGTTCAGGCCAGACTCAATAGCTTCAAAAGGTTGGGTATGTGAGTGAGTAACATAATCGAGAAAGTTTATTGCATTTGCTGTTATAAGACGCGTCCATTACCACGGTGGTCAAGTCTTGCACAGCTTTCCAGTTTATCAATTGCACAAACTTGTATTCCCTAACTAGGTAACAAATCCCCATCTATCGTCACCTTCCACCACGTTCAAGACAACACTTTTGGTGAGCTGTCCATTCCGGGCCCGACACGTCAGCTTTCGTCCGTTGTCCTAGATCCTCGCAGGCCGCCTCGCCAGCTGGTTGTAGATGGCATTGACTCGTTTAGTTCTGGTCGTCGGTAGTTTCCTCTTCCCTTCAAACCATAACCCCGTGCTTGGGTCGGTACCTGAATGCAGTATTCTTCCGTAGACACACATAATATTATGCCTATTACTTCATAATATTATTATCTTTATTAAACTGTATCATGCGCTGCCAATTTAGTCGATGTACAATTAGTAGGCCGCCGTGGCCGAGCGGTTTGCGTGTCCGACTGCAGTGTCAGCCTCTGGTGCTGCATGTCGCGAGTTAGAGCCTAGGCATGGACACGGCGGTCTTGTGGCGGGGAGATTGGGTGCCTCCCCCTTCTGTGTCAGCCTAATTTAGCCACCCTCCTAACTAGGGGGAAACGACTGCATGTCTATACATACATAATTAGAAAGCTGCATAACACAAATGAGTTTTCTTGTGAATCTTTGAAATCAAGTAGCTAGTACATGTTGGAGTAGGTCAAATATACGTGTAAAGATATCGTGTACATTTATCTCACCGTTCACGACACAGCTGAGGTTGAAATCCATGCCAAGAAGCACATTCACTCTTCCTTCGTCTTCGAGAGAAATGCCGTTGTTTTCAATTTCCATATGATCTGTAAAACATATTCTATTAGGAACTACTACATGCACGAACAAGAGTGGCATAAAATAAGATTGTGATAACAAAATTAGGGAGTTGAATAGCTTAAACAAATACAATTGCTACGTGCATAACTAACGCTCATTAGGAGTTAGAAACACGCAACATGTTCATTTAATCATAATAACGTGTATGCAAAAAAATCTGTACATTTGAAGAGCTGTTTTCAAGAAATAACACGTTTACATTTCGATTCAAATTTTCTGTTCGTTGAGACATCGTTAAAGTAACTTCACGAAACTATCATCTAGGTAGAAAATACATCGAAAACCGTTTGTTCAATCGTTTTAAGATTTCAGAGCAGTATGGCGTCCAAAATATCTACTGAATTGATTATTCATAGACTGCTGACTAAGAAGATGTTAGAATCCAAAATATCAACGACATCTTGCCTGCTAACCCAGATAGTGGTGCGTGACTCAACGTGTTTCGTTATTTGAATCTACAATGCCAACCGAGCCCTCTCATTGCAATAAATAGCTATAGCGTGCCTTGAATTAAGTTAATGGAAATTCTGATGTCTAATATTGTTAGAGCCCCAAGCAATGTGTCAGAAATGTAGTGAAAATTTCCGCAATAGATATTTTCATTGCTGCTGCACGTGCTGGAAGTGAGCCTGGAGTGTCATTGGAAGAGCATCATTCTTATCATAGAATAAAATGGACCAAAAAGATGGTCTACCTCGATGGTCACGCTGCTTCTCCACACCTCATTCCACCACCAAAAGGTTCAACGTAGAGCTACCAAACTCCTCTCCTCGCTGAGGAATAAATCGTACGAAGACAGGCTTCTTGAACTCAATATTTATTCGCTAGAGATACGTCGAGTCAGAGGCGACATGATAGAAGTGTGGAAGATTATGAAGGGTGAGGAAAACGTCGACCGAGTGAGCCTTTTCACTCTAGACACAAACGGTGTGACTAGGAACAATGGATACAAAATCGATGAGAACGTTTCTCACTCGACATCACGCACAATTTCTTCACGTAAAGAGTGGTCAAAGAATGGAACAAACTTCCAGCGGAGGTTGTAAACAATACAATCAAAACGTTCAAGTCGCGGCTCGATAAGTTCTACATAAATCGCCGATAAATAACTAAGCCGTTTCATTTCCTGTTGTTAGAAAAAAATGACACACGAAGCTCTCATAGACGTTCTACTTCAAAACTAATCCTCTTGCCATCAAAAGGCAACCTATTTTGGGCCAATTGGCCTCCTAGACGTTCTACTCCAGAACCAACCCTCTTGCTATCAAAAGGCAACCTAGTTTGGGCCAATAGGCCTGTTGTTGTCTCCTTACACATGTAAACACTTGTAAGCCAGTCCACCCAGGTCGAACATCCATACCTGAATAATCTCAGTAGTCACTAACGGTGGCTTCATCTGCTCGGAACGTCTGAGTCGGACACGAACACAAATTCCAAGAGTGTGGGAAAATGAGTTTACATGAAGTAGATCCACGGGTTTGTGTAGAACATGAAAAATGTTCCCGAGGAATAAAAAAATCATTGATGCTCCAGCGGGCCGAAATCATCGACGTAAGACGATGACTCTAACAATGAACAATTTACACGGTTCGAGAGAATTCCGGGGGACTGTGTACATCAGGCATTTTCCGGAGAGGAAGAATGAATGTAATAATAATAAGAAAATACACGGTACATTTTTGGCAATCTGCCCGTCTCGATGAGGAGACGTGTGAAGATATGATACCAGTGGCCCGACGAGGAAAAACCTCGTCTTCTGAAGGACATTGTCCAGCGTTTCCAGACCTAACGAAGGGGTTCAGAGCAAATTAGGAAAATCCAGATAAGCCTATCAATTAGAGTTCAAGATGTGAACAAAAATCCACCTTTGATTCAGTTCAGTAAAATTTAAACTGTGAGCATGGTGCGTACGAATGCAAATTTAGGAAAGCGTTGCAAGGTACAGTTGAGAAAAAAAATCCTCTATGGTTAGTCTATAACCGAAAACATAAACTAGACTTTTCCTATGTAAAATTCAACTTCATATGGAAATTTCTTACGGTGTTATATCTGGATAACCCTTTTTAATGGATAATGGATCATTGGAAATTTTACTTAATGTTTAATCATTCACGAATATTGTTTAAAACGAAAGAAGTACTATGTGTACAATAACCGTACCGGAGGTTTTAAGTCACCAATTCAGTACTCTAATCAACATTGATGGTGTCGAGGGAAGCAGTTCTTCTAACTTAAATGCCAAGAAACAGTTTCTTTCTGGTGTTTGCGATGTTGATGAAGTTTAGTGAGGTGGTTAAATTCAAATCGAGTGTTTGTGTTACTATTCATCACAACATTGTATACTGGAATTGAATCCATTCATTTGAAGGTTACTACATTTATTGGATTGCGACGCTGCGGTGTACATTCAATTTGCAACAGTAGACACAAGCCTTACCGTCAACAAGGTGAAGGTCAACGGACTTTTCTGTCCCAGAAACCAACTCCCGGCAGGTGAAGTGGCGTTGCGAGTCCGCCGCCTGCAGCGTCCCAACATTCAAACTCCTGCTGACACTCCTACCTACAGAACTGGTAAGCGACGGCAACTGCTCTTCGCCCTCCCACCAGGAGACCGAGACGGTTTCAGATACTGACGAATAGAAAATTTTCGGTTATGGGTCTGTTTATGTTTGATGTATTCTTCCGCTTTAATGTACTCCTGCTTATCCATTAAACTAAATACATTAGTTTTGTCAGCTTTTCTCGCTAGGTAAAGTTGGTAAGCTATATTTGAAACACACGTACTTAAAGAAATAAACGTATCGCAAGGTCAGCACTCACCTATCAAACCTGTACAGAATTTAGGCACTTAAGAAGTCATTAGTTACCTTCAGTGGAGCAGGTGATGACGAGATTGTTGCCCATTACGAAAGGCCCAACGTTATCTCCCAAGTAAATCCGTCCCGGCTCAATGCTGCTGGTGATTCTCAACGTTGGAGACATGTCTACAATTGGTCACAGAACTTCACTACCAGTCGAAGTTGAATTATTTGGATGGCGATTAAACACTAATATTATATGTACATCAGATATCAAAACCAGAAACAGATGGGACTGTCAATAATGAATCACATTGGCTCTTCGTATCTATTTTGTATAGTTTCTATTATGTAAGATGGTGTTATTTTGTTTATCAATGACTCGTGTCTAAATTATTTATCAAAGAAATCGTTCAATTTTTTTAAAAAATATCGCCTATCCAAGTATTTATGACGATGAAAAAATTATATTTTCACGGAGAAAATCGGTAAAATTCTTGATAATCTGATCATCACTGCGTCGAGGGTGGTATTAAAGTCCATACCAATTCGATCATCAACAGTATTCCCTATCGTTACCGATTAAATAATTCCAGGTAATATTCTTTTGAATAAGGCAAAATATTATATTAATGCACATGACTGTTGCATTTTTCTCTTACGGAACACTGAATTATTCTTGCGATAGTGCCTTCGAATTGTGATCCAAGGACCCTCTTTGTTCTCAAAATGTCATTTTGCTGATAATGTTATAGGAAATCTTTAACTCACCCTTTATAACGGACGTGGTAAATGCTCCACTTATGCTTATTATAGCGAGTTGAACTATGATGCGAAGTGTGTTGAACGACGGCCGGTTGATGACATCACTGAACGGAAGGGAGCGTTTGATGGACATTCATATGGAGACCAAGAAACCTGGAAGGAAAAAGATAACATTTTTGCTTCATGCAGTTACCAAAGGAGATTACAATTACCATAAGATGATCTCAAGACGCGTTTCCTTACACGCAGATGAACTGTTTGGGGCTGGAAATACACTGAATATATAAATACGCTGTCAAATGATTCATTACAAGTGTAAAGTTTTATTTTCGGGGCATTATATATAGATACCAATTAATAAATTCTGACTGCATGTTGACGCTGTTATCACGGAGTCGATAGGTCAAAAGAGCTTATATTTAATTTATCAGGTGTCTCAACTCTCTACTAAAACGCGGTAGGTTAGTGGAGAGTAGAAACGAGGAAGAACGAGGCTTCTACCTCCTCTTTCTGGGAAGTACGCATCAATTTCTTTTGGTGGGTTGTTTCTCCGTATATGAGTAATAAATTGTAAGTTAATAGAGGAAGGACCGCTCAACCTGGTTGGGTCGAGGTTTCAAGAAGAACGTCATGAATAACATTCCGGAAGACAAATATTTAAATAAAATATGTTGCGATACGGTTATGTTGTGAGTGTGTTTGACAAACGAGCGACGATGGAAATGAAGAAGGGGTTATTTCATTGTTATTGATACTTAGACTGCTCAGTTTGCCACATCCTGAACCGTAAAAGGTGATTTAAAGGTAAAGCTCACTAGATTTGACCGTACACACCAAAATAACATTGAGCTCGAGGTTTCTGGTTCGCTAATTAAGTTAAAGTGGAAAAAATATCGGCTACATCAATCGTGCGCGCAGATGATTTAAGATGCTATGAGAGTATCCGGTTATGACAGTGTCCGGTTATGACAGTGTTTGGCTTTGACAGGGTCCGGTTATGACAGTGTTCGGTTTAGGCAGTGTCCGGTTATGACAGTGTTCGGTTATGACAATGTCCGGTTATGACAGTGTCTGGTTATGGCAGTGTCCGGTTATGACAGTGTCTGTTTATGACAGTGTCCGGTTATGACAGTGTCTAATTATGACAGTGTCCGGTTATGACAGTGTCCGGTTATGACAGTGTCTGGTTATGACAGTGTCCGGTTATGACAGTGTCCGGTTATGACAGTGTCCGGTTGTGACAGTGTCCGGTTATGACAGTGTCCGGATATGACAGTGTCCGGTTATGATAAAAATAAATAAATATAAATAAAAAAAGTTTATTCATACACAGATGTTATGTTCTTCTTTGAAACAATAAATTTATACAAAGTAAATATAAAATAGGTAGAATGAAAAGCTTAAAACATGTAACCAAGTAGTTGGAGCTGTGTGCAAGCGGTAGGGAGCCATTTTTCTATCCTAGCTGGACACACGAACACGGCTATTGCCTAAACATGTCATGACAAGAGAGCTATAAGGGTAAGTTGTAATGTGCACAGTTGATATCACTGTATCCTCATGACATAAGGTGTTGCGATTTGGCAAGGGGATAACTTATATGACAATTAGTTAGAATGAGAATTGATAATTCAGCAGCACTGCCTAATTTATTGGGTAGCAAAGAATGCGACGGTATGAGTGAGTCTATGCGAGACAGAGAGTCACTGACAAAA
>SDVV010039985.1:0-10577 GCA_016164225.1 Gammarus roeselii | reverse complement strand
CGATTAAACCCGAATGAAAAAAAAATCATGGACTGTTGGGTATAAATTATCTTAACTGGATGTAATGATCCAAAATATTGCTATGTTTTACCTCTCGACATTGGATTTAGGTTCTGTTCAGAGACAACATATCTAATGTATAGTCTGTTCACATTACAGAACTTTTAATAATACCTAAACCGATCTCAATGAATAAGTATCCATTGTTCCGATGCGAATGGTGTTTCGGTCGAATGTCTGTTTCCTTGCGCTGTGTTTTACTTACTCTGGCAGTAACTCCTTCTGTCATTTTCTCTGTTATCGGACATAGAGAAAGCCATAAAATAAATAGGCGACTGAATCATTCCTTCAACAGCATTTTCAAGTGTAAATTATCTGCTCAGTGTGGATTGGATTTTACTATATCAATGTAAGCATTTCGATGTTTAATTTTTTTTTCTACAATAGTCAACATTTAAATGTACAGTCTTCAAGCGTTACTCAATTATTAGGTGGGATGGTTAAAACTCGTTGAATTTGTAGTGTTTTTTGGAATTTGGAATAGTTATCTCATGCAGTTATGGGACTTTTTTAGGATATTTTAGGTTTGCATCGTCCATGTAGCACACTATTTTAGGCATAATTGGTCGGTTATTGCATCATTCTTCGTATTCCATTATATCTTGACCGTTTTAGTATGTGTCTTTCAGTTTTTGTATGTTCTCTGTATGGTTTACATCTTCGATGCAAGATATTGGGTATTTTATTTAATATCGGAATATTACGTTTGTATCTGCAATGTAAAACATTATTTCACATATATTTAGTTACAAGTTACATATTTTAGTGTTTTTATATATCTTCTTACAATCTGGTTCAATGTTTGGCGTGGATATTATAGATATGGAAGATTCCTTTGTTACAAACTTGGTCTTGTTGTTACTTTACTGTATATTTATTGTAATAACATTCTTCAATATTTAGGAGGAGTTAGAGAGTCCCCAAGGCAAAAGCTCGTTGCGTTAACGTTTATTCCCGATTAACTATGATGGATACCATTGTGTATTACAACTTTTTTTCTTTTTCTTTTTTTAATGGGAATTAGAGCAGAGTAGTGAATTACGTGGTTATTTAATTTTGTTGGATGAATTTTTTTCCACGATAATCATATGAATGTACGTTTAGGAGGTGTAAATTTCGTACTGCATCATTGGGGAAAGTCGTCATTGATCTCTAGCAAGCGTATAGCCTAACGTTTTAGAAGACGATTTTCTGGGTCGATGGGTCCTGGTGTTGAGGTGGTTTACACTCTTTGGTAGTCATTTGGAGTTCGTCCAAATTCAACGTAATTTGGTAAGTTCTTGTGGATGTCGGTTTTAAGTTCCATGGGTTTGTTAGAGAGGTTATCTGACAAACTACTGATCGTTATAGTGATTTACTTAGGTCGTCAGTGAACAGATGCCCAGATTTTTTATATCCACACTCTTTGAGACTCATGTCAGCCCGAATTTGACAACTGTACCTGTGTATAGATGCTTGGTTATGCCCAGGATATGACTTTGTTCGACGTTGTTCAGAGGTGATGAACTAAACAGATGCATGGTTTGTCTGAGGTACTGTACCATGACTGGGTGTTGCCTCTAAATTTGTTAAATATCAGTGGTAGATTGCTGAGAAGTGACCTAGTAAAGCATTGCAGTGTTCGTTGTTACGACACAGTGGTCTTGGATTTTATCCTACTAGAGGCATAGCATCAGTTAGGTCATGGAATTTGTTATAGATTTGAACGGATACCGTAGTATTATTACTTTATTGTGCACGAACTCTGTGTTAAATGTCAGAATTTTCGGTATGGCTGTTATGTTATAAGAATACGATCTTAGTCATGATCCAGATCACGTAATATTGGAGTAGAATTTGTCATCTAGGTGTGGTAGGATACATCGTATATAGAAGTTAATCAATGCTGCTTAGGATAGAGTAGAGAACCTTATTTACCTATTTTATAGTTGTTGTTGTATGTTTTGATTGGTTATCATAGGAATATATCTATATTGATATAAATTCGCCTAATTTCGTGGAATTTTGGGTATAAAATACGCATAATTGGATGTAATGTTCCAAAATATTGATATGTTTTACCTCTCGACACTTGATTTGGGTCCGGTTCTATGTCATCTTGGAGAGCTAATCTATCGGATTTGTGTAGAGTGTTAGTGTTGAAATTCTTCAATAATTTAATATACATCTCAATTATGTTATCCGCTCGCATGTCTTTATTAGATGCTTATTCCCTTATATAAATGCTTGTGATAAGTTTGAAGTTTATACACTTAGAAGTTATTGATTGATTCAGGCTTCGTTATGAGATTGCGTTTCAATTCAGAATGTCTGACTTATTCGAGCATTCACCAGATCCACTGTTGCAATTTTTACTATGTGTTTGTAATGTAGAGGGACCGTAAGCCTAACCCATCCTAACCTATCCTAACCTAATCTAAGCAAGGATTTTTTCCTCCCGTTTTCATACTTATGTCATGTATTTCTTCATTGATTTAAGCTTTATTCATATCAAATTTCTCCTCTGACTCTGTAGTTTTTACCAATCTTTACCAGTTTTTGTACCTACATATATATATATTTTTCACTTTGCTTGTTATAAGTCTAGTAATATCACTAGTTTGAAGTGATGTTAGGTGATCGCTCGTTAGTAGACTGTAGAGTTCAAACGTTCATGTAAGCTTACCGCATATCTCAGTGAATGTTATGGGTGTTAAAGCGTTATCAAGTTCTATGTATGATATTACTGTTGAAATAAGTTTTTTTTGTAATGTTGGATGTGTTGCTCCAACTATTTTCGTTTATTATAACGAATATTGATTAAATCCCATGTAACATTTTACTTCAGATCTGTGATGTAAGGTCTGCAGTCAACAAGATCTAGGATATAAATTATGCCTAAGGTACATGATTAGCGAAATGTACATCAATGTACGCAACATTTTTTACTACTATACCTATTCAAATCTATTACAAGTTCCTATACCTAAAGTATGCTATGCCTCTAGCAGGACAAAATCCAAGCCCACTGTCTCATAACAACGAACTCTACAATGCTTTAATAGGTCACTTCTCAGCAATCTATCACTGATATCTAACAAATTTAGAGGTAACACCCAGTCACGTACAATACTTCAGACATACCTTGCATCTGTTTAACCTATCGTCTCTGAACAACATCGAGCAAAGTCACATTCTGGATATAACCAAGAATCTATACACAGGTACGGTGGTCAAGAATGAGGCTGACGTGAGTCGCAAAGAGTGCGGCCACAAAAAGCTAGGCTTCTGTTCACTGATGACTTGAGTAAACCACTACAACGATGAGCAGCTTGTCGGATAACCTCTCTAACAAATCTGTGGAACTTAAGACCGACGTCCACAAGAATTTTCGAATCACGTTGAACTTGGACGAAGTCCAAATGACCGCCAAAGAGTGTAAACCACCTCTTCGACAGGACCCCTACCATCCAATAAACCGTCTTCCAAAAATGTTAAACTATACGCTTGCTAGGGTTCACTTACGAAATTCCACAAAGATGCAGTACGGACTTACATCTTTTCAACATACATTCCTATGATTATCGTGGAAAAAAACCTACAACAACAATAATAACTATAAAAAATAGCTAAATAAGATGCTCTTCTCTGCTATAATTTACATTAAAATTGTGATACACTAAGGGTATCAATCATAGTAAATCGGTGTACATACACAAATAGGCATAAACAAAACGAGGATTTTGCCTCGGGAACTCTCTAACTCCTCCTAAATATTGAAGAATGGTCCTACAATAAACATACAATAATCTAACAGCATGACCGAGCTTGTAACAAATGGGATTTTCTATATCTATAATAACCACGTAAAATATTGTGCCAGGATGTAAGAAGATATATAAAATACTAAAAATAAACAACAGGTAACTAAATTATACCTGAAATAATGTTCTCTATTGCAGATACAAACGTAATATTCATAAAATTGTATAAAAACCCAATACCCTGCATCGAAGATGGAAACTGTACAGAGAACGTACAGAACTGAACGAAAATATACTAAAACGCTCGAGTCATACCAAAGCAAGAAGATGAATTCTCTTACATACCCAAAACATACATCAAAATCCGTGACAAACAAGAAAAAAGTAGCATGTAACCAAACAAATAACTGATAAAAATAAGATACCAAGACATGCGGGCAACATAACTGAAACCTATAGTAAATGATGTGGAATACTTCTACACTAACACGCTACAGAATATACAAAAATCTGATGAAATTAGCCTCAACTCAGTCCAAAACAGGGTCAAATTAACATCTCTTTAACTGAATTAACCATGGCTCAGCCGAAACAGAATGCCATATATACATATAAAAATACCACAATGATGCAACAACCTCCCAATTATGCCTGCAATAATGTGGAAGGGGCGAACCTAAAATGTATTAAAATGCCTAAAACTGTATGTGATAACTATTCAAATTCCAAAAAAACACTACAAATTCAACATAAATCAACCGATCATTACTAAGTTTACATAACATAATATATTAACTTACAATAAATCCATATCGTTCGGGTACTCTTCCTATTGGAACACCGCGTCATTGGAACACTGATGTATCTGGTTAAAAACCTGGATAATGCATTATGGCATATACTGAATCTCGTAACGAAGCTATGGCATCCTGAGAAAAATATACATTACCCGTCAACAACCAAACTCTTGTACCATACTATTCCTATATATACTATATACATATGAAATAAACGACTAGAAAAATACACAGAACATTGCCTAAAGTCCAACCTTCAGTCTGGTACCATACAGGGTCGATCGCACAATAAGGCTGCAAATTGAGTTATAAGACATACCTACCACACTAATCCCATTAAAATAATATATAGTGATAAATGAACACAACAGACAAAATATACCAACTCTAACCGCTACTGAAACCAACCCACCGAATAAGTCAATTAAATACTCTTGGGTGATTCTCTTTTGGAGGAATGATTCAGTCATCCTGTAAGTTTTGTATCGTTTTTTTTTCATCGGATATCTCACAGCATAGGAAAAATGAATGAAGGAGTTACTGCAGGAGTAAGTAGAGCTTAGCGCAAGGGTACTGATTAATACAATCGGATAAAAATAATAATAAACTAATTGAATCTGTGCTTCGGGTAAATTGATCGATATCAAACGACGTGGAAATGTTACCAAGGTTGAAAAAAATATCCTCATGAAGGTGTCCGGAAAGTGTGGGCTTTTTAATATATAATATTACAAATAAGTTATTATCATTAAAAAAATCCTCTAAATGTATGTATGTTTGTCATTAACCCAAAAAACATTCAGAGGACATAGCATTGAAAATGCACATATGCAATATGACATGTAACGAAGTTGCAATACCCCCCTAGCATTGAAATGCTAATACCCTCATGTTAATGTATAACCTGTTAACATGTATAAGCTATCCATCTATCCGAAACCTTCGCGCGGCCTCGCCTTCGCTCTTTAGGCTCCGTCCACCTTTGCTGGTGAGTCAAAGGTTGCAGCATTGCGCTACCCTCCGCAAACATGGTCGCCCAAAAGTAACTCTATCAGCGCCTATCTTATTCCAACTATAACGTTAAATGATACACATACAATAATACTTACTCATTACTCTGCCAAATTTCCTTTATAAACCAACAACAAATCATCAACAATCACCTGGGCCAATATGCACCGCGTAGACGCAGCGCCATTTGGCGTCAGGGAGACGCATGGTTGTTTTGAACAGCATTGACTGATGACAGTTTTGCACTGCATAGACGCATGGTCTTTTAGCACCGCACAGACGCATAGCCGTTTTGTACCGTTTTATACTCCTGACATCACCATTATAGTCAAGCAGTAGTGGGTTGTCCATGGCGCCCTAGAGTTACAGGCCAGGAGAGCCCTCTGGGACATCACTATTGTAGTCAAGCAGTAGTGGGTTTACCAGGGCGTCTTAGAGTTACAGGCCAGGAGTGCCCTCTGGGCACTCCTGACAAGCAGTAGTGGTACATGTATCACTACTGCAGTAGTGGTACTGTAGTCAAGCAGTAGTCAAGCAGTAGTGGTACATGTACCAGGACGCCCTATGATTATAGGTTATGCGAACCCTCTCTGACGTCACTATTGTTGTCAAGTTGTAGTAGGTTGTACCATGGCGTCCTAGAGTTGCAGGTCAGGAGAGCCCTCTGTGACGTCAATATTGTAGTCAAGCAGTAGTGGTTTGTACCATGACGTCCTAGAGTTACAGTCCAGGTGAGCCCTATGTGACGTCACTATTGTAGTCAAGCTGTAGTGGGTTGTACCATGGCGTCCTAGAGTTACAGCCAGGTGAGCCCTCTGTGACGTAACTATTGTAGTCAAGCAGTAGAGGGTTGTACCATGGCGTCCTAGAATTACAGGCCAGTAAAGCCCTCTGTGATGTCACTATTGTAGTCAAGCAGAAGTGGGTTGTACCATTGTACCATGGCGTCCTAGAGTTACATGTCATCCGAGCCCTCTGTGACGTCACTATAGTAGTCAAGCAGTAGTGGGTTGTACCATGACGTCCTAGAGTGCCAGGCCAGGAGAGCCCTCTGGGACGTCACTATTGTAGTCAAGCAGTAGTGGGTTGTACCATTGTACCATGACGTCCTAGAGTTACAGGCCATCCGAGCCCTCTGTGACGTCACTATTGTAGTTATGCAGTAGTGGGTTGTACCATGACGTCCTAGAGTTCCAGGCCAGGAGAACCCTTTGTGACGTCACTATTGTATTCAAGCAGAAGTGGGTTGTACCATGACGTCCTACAGTTACAGGCCGGGAGAGCCCTCTGGGACGTCACTATTGTTGTCAAGCAGTAGTGGGATGTACCATGGCGTCCTAGAGTTACAGGCCAGGAGAGACCTCTGGGACGTCACTATTGTAGGCAAGCAGTAGTGGGTTGTACTATGGCATCCTAGAGTTACAGTTCAGGAGAGCCCTCTGGGACGTCACTATTGTTGTCAAGCAGTAGTGGGATGTACCATGGCGTCCTAGAGTTTCAGGCCAGGAGAGCCCTCTGGGACGTCACTTTTGTAGGCAAGCAGTAGTGGGTTGTACCATTGTGTCCTGGAGTTACAGGCCAGGAGAGCCCTCTGGGACGTCACTATTGTAGTCAATCTGTAGCGCGTTGTACCATGGCGTCCTAGAGTTACTGCCAGGTGAGCCCTCTGTGATGTAACTATTGTAGTCAAGCAGTAGTGGGTTGTACCATGGCGTCCTAGAATTACAGGCCAGTAGAGCCCTCTGTGATGTCACTATTGTAGTTAGGCAGTAGTGGGTTGTACCATGACGTTCTAGAGTTACAGGCCAGGAGAGCCCTCTGGGACGTCACTATTGCAGTCAAGCAGTAGTGAGAAGTTTCATAGCGTCCTAGAGTTACAGGCCAGGAGAGGCCTCTGGGACGTCACTATTGTAGGCAAGCACTAGTGGGTTGTACCATTGCGTCCTAGAGTTACTGGTCAGGAGAGCCCTCTGTGACGTCAATATTGTTGTCAAGCAGTAGTGGGATGTACCATGGCGTCCTAGAGTTTCAGGCCAGGAGAGCCTTCTGTGACGTCACTATTGTAGTCAAGCTGTAGTGGGTTGTACCATGGCGTCCCAGAGTTACAGGCCGGACGAGCCTCTTGTGTCGTCACTATTGTAGTCAAACAGTACTGGGTTGTGCCATGGCGTCCCAGAGTTACAGGCCAGGCGAGCCTTCTGTGACGTCACTATTGTAGTCAAACAGTAACCAAGAAGAAAAGAGATAAATTCAAAATTTGTTAACGAAGGAAAATTGCAGTTTCATGTCCATTCTCCTCTTTTCGATTTGAATGAGCTGCCTGTAACATATATTTTGACGTCAAAGATGCTACACCCAACCATGTTTCTCTAGTTGACCTTTGACGCCAGAAAGGCTACACCCAACCATGTTGCATTAGGTGACCTCTGATATCAGAGAGGCAACACCAAACCATGTTTCTCTATGTGACCTTTGACGTCAGAGAGGCTACACCCTACCATGTCCCTCTAGGTGACCTTTGACATCAGAGAGGCTACACCCAACCATGTTTCTCCAGGTCACCTTTAACGTCAGATAGGCCACACCCAACCATGTTTCTCTAGTTGACCTTTGACGTAAGAGAGGTTACATCCAACCATGTTTCTCTAGTTGACTTTTGACGTCAGAGAGACTGCACCCAACTATTTTTCTCTAGTTGAATTTTGGCGTCAGAGAGGCTACACTCAATCATGTTTTTATAGTTGACCGTCTACACCAGAGAGGTTACACCCAAACATGTTTTTAAAGTTGACCTTCGACGTCAGAGAGGTTATACCCAACCGTGTTTCTCTAGTTGACCTCAGACGTCCTGAACATATCTGAACACCCAATCATCTATTCATCTATAGATGCCTCCCACATCGTAACTTGAGAGCCTGAAAATGCATCTCTCGGGTAAGCTAAACGCTAAGGTGCATGGCAGTTGACTCTCCGAATCACATTGACGCACACTTACTATAGCATCATTTGCTGCCTTATGTATTAGGTAGCATGTACTAGGTGACCCCAATGTCTAATCGCATATTTAATGTGTACTTTGAATCTAATACATGTTCCATGGTTGTGACCTGTTCCATGAAGAGACGTGTACATATAACAGCTACGAAAGTAAAATGTACCCAAGTATTTATTCACGGTCCCAGTTCAGCTACACGTTGTGACGAACTCTATAAAGTAACCCAATCTGATGGTCTATGCCCACGTAGTTTTATGAATTCATTGAATGTGTACCAAGAATAATATACCGTAGTGTGTGAATAAAGGGTTGCATTTTATTTTCATATTTAATACCTGATGAAGGAAATCGACTAAACACCCCTCGAGCGTAAAGTTACATCCCACAGTACGAGGGCAGGGGAAATATGTTTGTTTCAGCTATAAATTACGTAAATCCATGTTTAAAAGAAATGCATTTATAAAGAAGGTGTTTCCATAGTTCCAATCCTTTCTGCCGGCACAAACAAATTCCCGCAACAGGTTTAAACATATTGATTTTATTTTATTATATGCATTTATGAAATAAAATACTAGTAGCAGACATTTATGACCCTTTTATATGACGCTCTAGTATCGTGTCGTCTGTTTGAACCCAAACAGCGCGTCTAATCCAAGATACACACGGAAGCTATTAACCGGACCAAATTCAGCATGAGGGTTCCCCCAATACCCTCAGCACACGATGTTCAAAGTCCCGAAAGCCTTGGCGTTTTGAACGATGAGTCGCGCCTTCTCGGCATTTCAACCAATGAACACGCAGGAGACTGCGTATTCTCGAGGAGGCGTGACTTATCGTTCAAAAGGCTTAAGGCTTTCAGGACTTTGAACATCGCGTGCGGAGGGCATAACGAAGAGAAAGAACGAGTTTGTCCTGACTTACGAACATAGTATCGAATACTGCAACACCGTTACAGATACAGACACTTGGCTGAATCCTCCAGGAAGGGGGAGGCTAACGGTCAGGCGCATCTAACGCTCCTATTGTACACAAACACTCAAACAAACTGCAGTACTCAACTACTGCAATACTCCTAAAATATATAACATTGTTTGTGTCCTACGCTGTAGCATCTTTACGGAAAGTTCTATATCATGATTCAACTAAAATGATTTCTATGAAATCATTCATGCTAACATCAACATTTATATCAATAACGGCTGAAACCCTTGATTGCTCCAAAAGATTCATTATTATATCAATTGTCTGAGAAAGCGCTTACTGCAGCCCCATGGGTCGACTATGTTGCACATAACGTTTTGCAGGACATTACATTTTGAAGTGTAAGGCACTATTGGACAAGATCTTAAACATTGACCTGAGAGTTTAATTTTCTCATAAATGTGTCCTGGATATCCTCCCATGAGGGTTCTTCTAATTATACAATTACAAGTTAACCCTCTTGAGGTACAGAAATGAAAGTCTTGCTAATTTATTCTGCAAGAATCTAAAAAAATGTTTTGAAATCGCGTTATATTTTTTACAGATAAACTATTCTTCTGCACTGGAGAACATAAGTGAAAAATTCGAACATAAATTTTTGGAAAGTTTTTCATCTCTATGATAACCGCCGCGCGTGAATCAGAGTAGCGATCGATGTGAACGAATGGTGTTAGGTAGAGTTGTGTCATGACGTTGTTGTGTCGTGCTTCTTGGTTAAAAAAATGTGTACATGGGTGGAGTGGTCAGGGAGGTGAATGCGAGAGTTTAGGCTCGAGGTTTGCAGTCGTTGCGAGCAAGCGGTCGGAGCCAACAGTCGAGTTTTTTTAAATTTCAGTACTATAATACGGAGGTGGCAGACTCGGAGAAGAAGCAGTATAGACTGGCTCCTAAGTTTTGGTAGAGGGATGATGAGACACTAATTTATGTCCACCCAAATGAGGAGTTGTTGGAGGAAGTAAAGTGTTTCAAAATGTGGGCTCACTAATGGCG
>SDVV010039984.1:0-10577 GCA_016164225.1 Gammarus roeselii | reverse complement strand
CAGCAACTGATCAAAATACTCGGCCCACCTCTTCCGTACATTACCACTTTCCAACAACAACTGGCCGTTTTCATCTTTCACCACTTCCTCCCTCCCGGTCTCTCCCTTTCTCACCCTCTTCACCTCTTTCCAGAACATCTTTTTGTTCTCCTCAAAATTCTGGCACAACCGTCTGCCCCACCTGGCATCAGCGTCCCTTTTGGCTCTCCTCACCACCCGCTTCACCTCTCTTCTCCTTTCTTTGTACCTTTCACAAGCCACCTCCGACTTCACCTGCAACCACTCCTCAAACGCACATCAATAATTATGATCATTGATAATAATAATCGATCGCCGTTTGCGATTGCGTCGGTCTGGTTTGGAGCAATCTATTGTGAATTACAGTTCACAAAAAAATAGCACGTAAACCAAAATAAAAGACGTTCAAGTAATGGCTAATAAGGAATCAATTACTGCACAATCAATATTTTAGATTAGAAACACTTTTCATTCGTTATTACTACCAAGAACTCCTGTTTCGTGAGCATGAACTTCATTTGTCTTTAGGCTGGTCTCTTGTTTAAATCTTTCTATTGCACGCGCTGTGTTGGCTCGTCGTCTCCCGCCTCTTCTCTCCTCTTGGATGTTTGAGCAAGTTCCAATCTCAGGGTATCAATTTCACTCCGTCGCTCCGCTAATCCCGCCGGATTTGACCCTGCCCTTATTGACCGTCTGCCAGAGGCAGGGACCGACTACGCCTTCCCTGCCTGGCCACCTCGAGCGCCAGCTCATGGGGAGAGGAGGAATAGTGGCGACCAGGATCGAACATCATCTATTGATTGTAAATGATGTACTTTATCGACGAAGATGGCGTTAATAAAGAGTGAGACCCCACTTTATGTTGTCTCCGGGCACATAAAATTTGATGAAAATTCAGTCATATTGGGATTTTTAATCGAATATATTTTTGTATACGAAGTGAGATTGGACTTTATTAACCTATGTATTATTGTAATGTAACCATAATAGTAGTAGACTTCTCCCATCAAATTAAATTCCAGTGAGTTGATGACGATCGACATTTACGGTCACCATTTTTTAAATTAATTGTAACCAATCATGGTGCTGTCCGCATTAATGTGCAAAATATATATTCAAATGTTACCATTTAACGAACATACGAACCAATATATTGTGTTCAAATTGTTGTGCCTAGTACCTGTTAGAGAATGCCATAATTTTAAATCTATGTTCTACTATAAAAAAATGTGACTCTCACGTACGCTGACAGTTGGCGTTGACAAGACTAGTTGCTTCAAATAAAGCAAAAATATGTATCATGATCTTATGATCGATTGATCCAATATGCAACGATGGGTTGCCTACTTTTTTTGGGAGTGAAGGTGATAGGGAAACTTCAAGTCTGCGAGATTTCTTTTAGTTGGATTATCAAGGAAGATCAATAAAACTTGAATAAAAAAGACTCGCGATTATTGCCGAGCGGATGTGATTGATTTGTTCCTAACCTAATGCACTCTTGATCATTTATTGGCAAGGTCTGCAAATGATTTCGTTCAGGACTTTAATAAAAAAAAGGTGATCAATCATTGAGTGAGACTGAATAATCTCTATCGTTAACGAACTGGAGACGTATCCCAGAATTTGGGTGAACTTTGGTTATGTTCACTCAAAGCTCAAAATACTGTGAACAAAATCAGTTTGAAATAATCTGTTAAATGAGGGTCAGAAAAAAACTCGAGTCATCAAATTTTACTTAGGACAATTCTTTTCCTAATAAAGTTATAATGATCGGGCTAATCAAATGCAAATATCTTGTCCCTGTAATATCTTGTCCCTGCCCACAAAAACTGCTAACCATCGTCAGGTCATCGCAGAGATATACAAGAAGGACTGCATGAGAATATGTACATTTTTTGCTAGTGCTTTTCAACTTAGTTTTCGAAATTACTGACTTACCACATCTCCAAAAACTGTCACATAACACAGCCATATCAGGTACTCACCTAACATGAAGAGGCTCCCCACGGTGAGACGCAACGACAACATCACTCAGGTTGGTTCGCTTGAGATTGTGATATTTGATGGACTGTAAAACCTTATATAGAAGGTAATAATGCTTCTGGGTTACACCCTAAATCTACGTACAATCATACATTCATTGGGGAATGTCTTTTGAAATCGTTTGTTCCTATCATGTGGCAGTTCACAAATCATTTATTACCGCTAAATCCGTACTTAGAGTTCCTAACAATCAAGCAGATCTTAAAGCGAACCTCTCTTGAGATGGAGAAATCTGAAAAATAATAGAGAGCAGTAAATAGAGGTTTAAACAACTGCACCACGTCAACATAATGTCGCTAGCCGTGTATGTACAATACAATAATAGAGAGCAGTAGATAGAGGTTTAAACAACTGCACCACGTCAACATAATGTCGCTAGCCGTGTATGTACAATACAATAATAGAGAGCAGTAAATAGAGGTTTAAACAACTGCACCACGTCAACATAATGTCGCTAGCCGTGTATGTACAATACACAAATTGTAAAGGAAAAAGTTCGAGATCTTTGCTAGTTAAGATCGAACGCTACATTGAAATTGAGATGAGCATGGCATTCATGAATTTGGTTACGTTGTCTTTCTTGAATATTAAACAACTGTTTGACAAATGATTTTTTGATGTAATATATAAATTATGTGACTTCCATTCTACGACAATTTAATGTATACCTCTGAGAAAAACGATATCAACAGGAAAGAAACGCTTGATAATGTAATACATATCGTTGAATACTTTTTCAAATCTTAAAACATCCGTATTGCATTCACGAGTGGATCCAATAATCTAACAAAGGAAACTTGAACGTTGAACTTGACCTGAGGTAGTTTCCAACATTCTGACGTGAATAAAAAAACTCGTCTTAAGATGGTTCAAGTTTCTTGAAGTCATCATCTGATGATCGGCTTTAGCCCACCCTTTTCTTCTTCAGTTGATCAACTTTCCTGACGTCAAGGAAATTAATGATGACAGTTGTCTCCAGGTATGAATTTACGAAACACTTCCAATAAACACTCATAAGTCATCGATTGCTATTTTATGCATGGGCACATGAAACAATTTATTCATTTGTATTTCTCTATCATGACATTATGGATGACGTACATCAGTTGCTCACATTTGCTTATCATCAACACAAAACGAACAATATATATGTTCAGTCAAACATTGCTGGGAAATGAGTTTCCTAGCAGTGATTCCAGATTATTTTAGCCTCTTGTACTCGAACATTATTTAAATCCATTGAATGTCATTCTATTTATTCTGGACCGGTACTCCTGGAACAAAACCAATGAAGATAGTGAATTTAGGCTCTCATATGGTGGCACCCGAGTTTCAGAAACTCGTTGGACAGATCCATTATGCAACAAAAATTCTAGATTTTCGGCAACGCACTACGAACATGCTAACCAGCTGAGCTCAAACCGACCGCAATTCAGTCAAACTATCCCAGCGCCCGCAATAACATCAGGGCCCCAGTCTCATTATCATACCAAAAGCCGATATTTGCCCACAAAAATTCGAATAGGCGTAAATTGGCTGAGTTTATGTTGGTGGAAGCAGCGTGTTCCAATACTTCCTCGGATAATTGGCTGGCCAGGCGGAATGATCTCGGCTCGTTCAATACATGGAAAAGTAAAGTGTGCAAGATCATTCTACTTTCCGATAGAACAAAATAGGTTCCCTAAACGAATTGCGGAAGCGAATCTTGCCAGTACTGACATAGTTGATGGACCACATAATAAATGGGTAGTGAAAACTAAGGGTCATTTACAGTATAAAAGAGAAAACTTTGTTTAATAAAGCTGCTGAGGGATATGATATTGTCTTAACCTGACTGTTGTAGAAGTAAACTCTCGATGTACCTAATGCAGCATGCGCGTTGAACAGCACAAGCTTCTTTCCACACTTCATCCAAATAGATCAATACTGATGTGTGTAGGTCGATACTGCTGTGTATAGACGCGAATTTCTAAGAAACACAACACTTCATCTAAAATATTCCTTCTCATCTCTATAGTCGTCGGTTGCTAGAAGCGCTGAGTTTAAAAAATAAGAGTTGGCACTGATTATCAGCCACTATAGTGTAGCAGCGCCCCTGGAATGAAATCTACTTGAAGATCTGAAAGATCAACTGTTCAATTGTATATTTGATATCTTACAGCGTGCATGCATTAGGCTACCGAAGACTATTGTCAAGCCATGGCTTCCATCAACTAAATAAACTGAAACCAAAACCATATTCAGCGTGGAAGGTATTGCAGAACTTACATTCCCATGAAAATAGAATGAACAGTTTCCCGCAGTAAAGTAAAAAAATCTCAGTGTCTTGGTGGTTAAATCAGGAACGGCTTCATATGTTTTTTTTCTTCAAAAAATCACAGTGTCGGTCAATTGTGGAGCACAACTGAGGACGAAGATGAAACAGAATATAGGGTCTAAACTTGAATCTCAGTTTAACAACAAAACGCAGATCAAATTGGTATGCATCGTTTGAGACAGGAAAATAGACTTCCTTGACCAACCGCACTAGCAGGTTTTAAAATCGAACGTTGTGTATTGTTGATTCGACCGATCCCGTGGGTAGACGATACTATACTGTAACGGTAATAGTGTCAGTCAAGACTGCGACTTGGATGAGACTGGATACCGCTCATTTGTGTGTTATGTTACAACACATATCACACGATGGATCTGGATCTCTAAATCGAATTATCATTCAAATGCTGATTGTGTTCAATTCTCTTTCAAAACTCAATGATTGTGTTCGATTCTCTTTCAAAACTCAAAAAGAATGGAACGAGAACTTACATGGCTAAACAAGTTTCAAAATCAGAAAATGATATCCAACAATTTAAATTTTTAATGTTGAAATTATGGATTTTCATCTCGGTATCTTGTAGAATTTGATGGCAAACATCAACTTCCGGGACATGCATATGGCATTGACCCCAAAACCACATGCATACACTTGTCGCTGAAGAAAAACATGTTTCTCTCATTCCCTGCTGCATTGCCCGCCCTCCACCCCATCCATTTGCCTGCAACGTATCCCCGATACTATTAATTGACCTGTCAGCCAGGGTTCACTGAGGAATACATATTTTGCTTTATTGAGAGTTTTTTTTTAATTCGATGCAGAATAATTAGTGCGGATATGCAATGAAGTTTATTATAAAAACTATGACGTTATCAGAAGACTGAAGCGAGCGGTATAATTTGAGCATAATATTTATCTGAGTCCAACGTTCTTATATTTTTCGTATCCCGGAAAACATTTATTAATGTGAAATAATTAGTGTCAAAAAGATTAATCCTTAGGATTTTAGGTAGCGTTATTTTTATGTGAGATGATCATTCTAGGATTGCATGCCTTCGAAAGAAAAATATGAGCAGATATGTTGATTGTTGATACGTTTGTTTTGAAAACGATATTATTAAGTTGAGATTTGTTGTTTTCACAACTCATTTGTTCCTAAGAAATGGCCAAATCTGTTTTGTATTCTCCCCTTAATGATTCAGATGCAGTCGAGCGGCCGAAAGCCATACAAAGGTGGCTTGTCGAAGGCTAGACCTCCGGCAGACTAATCCCCATTTGCTCACACACATAACAACGAGTAGCCTTCTTTCGAAAAAAATGGTCTGACTCGGAACATGTTCACACACTCGGGGTTGTGTGTGAGGTCAGAGTAGTGTCCGCAGCAGGACCCGCCAGTTTCTGAGATCCTATTTCGGCACATGTTATTCTAATACTACGATATCTCTCTCAATCTATGCTAATCAAGTTGCATAAATAATTTGATTTTCTTGGGAAATGTTGCCCATCAATTCGAGTGATGGGGTCTGTCTGAACTGAACAGTAGAAACATGTGTACTGTATACACGGTATACATAATAGTTAGCCAGCTACATTTTCACGGAACGCATCATGGGTGACGGTCCCTCCCAGCCCCAGCCTCCCCATCTCTCAACGAAGATAACCAAATGCATTAAAAAAAATCATTTTGGTCTGTTAATCTTGACCAAAATAATTGTCATTTTTCATTTCAATCAGATAATAAATTTTCAAACCGTGTTTTCTTGCCAGTGGTCCGTCGGACCGAATATTCTCCGCCCTTATCTGTTCCCTCAGTGATTACCTCGCACTCTGCTTGGCGAGGGACTTTGGTGAGCTTTAATTGATGGAGAGGCTGTAGGCGTAAAGTAATTTTAGGCTTTCCTGTTATTCTACAGTCGGGATAACAAGAATTAGTCACCGACATGCGACCTTTCAGTCTCAAAGCTTCTTCGCCTTCTAAGAATGTATTGTGTCTTCGAAAAAGCCCTCGCGCAGTGCGGTGAAACCGTGGACCAGGTAACGCGCTGAAAATGGTGGAACCATGGACCAGGTAACGCGCTGAAAATGGCGGAACCGTGGACCAGGTAACGCGCTGAAAATGGTGGAACCGTGGACCAGGTAACGCGTTGAAAATGGTGAAATCGTGGTCCAGGTAACGGGACCGCTAGAGCGTAGCTCAAGCACCTCTTTGCTGTGACTTGTCTGGCTGTGACGTTGGGGACTGAAGTGCTAAAGATGAATTGTTGTAGGGTAATTTTGAACCCTAATGCCAAAAAAATATCCCTAGCTACGATGACCAGGCCATACGCGTTTTCTGTGATATAGTAAAACTTGAGGTGAAAATAATCCAAACACACAGAGTTTACCATATTAAATACAAATGAGCTCGATAAATGTACCAATTATAAAAAAAAATCCTTCTTATACTGAATATCAGTGCTGGCCAAATTAGAGTGTCTAAATACATATTCAGAGCATTTTGTCCATTAAAGTCCTTTCCGAAATAAGACAATTGAAAAGAACGCTTTAGCACCTTCGTCAAAAACGCGTTAGAACCTTCGCCCAAATAGAACCAGAATTGCGGTCAGCTGTTACCCATGTAATGAATCCACTGGCCGGGAGTGACACAGTCATGGAAGCTGCTAGCTAGCAAATGAGCATGGAATCACGGTACTGTCAGGTAGGAGTAGAAGGTAATTCAACTCTTGGTAACATTATGGGGTAGAAAGTACAGAAGATCTGGAAATTATAATAGTATTGTGGCCTACGGAAGACATTCCGTGTTGTATGTATAGATATATCTATGTATAGACATACAGCCATTTCCCCCTAGTTAGGAGAGTGGCTAAGATGGGCAGACACAGAAGGGGGAGGCGCAAATCTCCCCGCCACAAGACCGCAGTGTTCAAGCCGAGGCTCGAACTCGCGACATACAGCACCATAGGCTGACACTGCGGTCAGACACGCGAGCCACTCGGCCAACGGCGTCCGAATTGAAAGTTTCTTTAATTACATTTCATACTATATGTAGTCTTAGTTCCTATATATTTGTTCCCCATACAATTGGAAACTGTTAGCCAGGTAGTTTTAATCGAATTGCAACGTGTGCTCTTTTCTAAATACCCTTGCCTCGCTCTCATGATTAAAAAAAAAAATCAAGATTGCAGCTGACTCCCTCCAATTGTCCAGCTATAAATCTTTAGCTGACTCAATCTCCCCCTCCCTCCTCCTCGGTCCTCAAACTAGTCTCTTGCCGACAGTGCAGCCTTGGGGTATTCAGGCTGGTAATTAAGAACGCCGAGTCCCTTAATTAACGGGAAATTAGCGACATTGTCTCGTAATGTACTTGTTCCGCTGTTTTATCTTGGCACTGCTCGCAGAATAAGATCGGAAGAGCGAAACTGAATTGCTGGATCTCAGGAAATTTGAATGAAACCATTGTTCGTCCGTATCAAACGCTCGTTGGTACCTAATGAACACAAATGAAGCTTAGTATTCCTATGCTTCCTTGAGTGCTGCTCAAATGCAGACATTTGAGCGGTATTTTCTGCCCTCAAAACATGCAGTTTTACCTACTTTTCTATTGTTCATCCCATTACAGAGCTACAATGAACAACTAAAGCATAGATTTTATTCATGTATAAGTGTTTGCAATATTAATAACCTGATATTGAGGCATTGTGGTGAATAGTTTAATTTGAGCTCAACCATTTTGGTATTCAAAAATAGCTAAATTATTTAATTGTTGAGAAATGCAACATACCATGACGCCCAACAGCGAGTGCGGGTGGTTGTTCTCGAATATCCTCTACCACTCACTGCACATATGCAATGAACTGAGGGACCGTGCTACTATCAAACATGTTCACTATTTCATCCGCTCACTTTCGATCCGTCTCCTGTGGGGAACGGCGTAATATATAAAAGGGATTTTTTTCTTTATGTATGGTATGAAATTTGTTGATGGCTTCTGAAAACCCATTTACAGTCTTAACCGATAACTTTTTAGCGACGAATGTCAGACGCCCAGTGATGCGTCTCAACTTGTTTGAAACGCTTTGACCTACACGCTAGATTGGGCGCTGGGAAGTTCAGTTCGTTAGGACTTTAGGAAGAAGTGGCCCACGAATTTATCCCATCCCAGACGTTCTACACGATTTGTTAGTGTGACCAATCTTTGTGACTGTGACCAACATTGTAAACGAAGTACTAGACGTACACAAATTGAAAAACGCGTTCGCTCACGTAAAGCTATCGTAAGCTGCGTGTTGATTGACATGTCGGTGAAGCGACCACCCACGGCATAATTTGCAATGCCATTCATCATTTGGGTTGTCGTTTTCTGTTCATCCTGTTCATGATACAGAAACAAAAGAAAATCTGAACCCTTTTTTCCACGTCAATTTCTATCACTTTCCGTGCTTGAATGTACCATATATTGTTCAACCCCAAAAACCTTGTTGGGAAATTAAATGAATATCTATCAGGTGATTTCATTGAAGTATATTGTTTGCAAATCGAGATAAAAGTGAGCGTTATGAGTACGAGCACCCGTAACTCATCGAAACACAGAAGAACGTATCCTAGCAGGCTTCCGGCACCCTTAGTAAACGATTGTAGGATTTCTAATAAAGTAGACGCTCACAAACGAGCGTTCTAAAGCGCTGGAGAATCGATTGCTCTAACGTATGCCTGTAAGTTGAGTAGTCACTTACGTAAGTATGAGCTACCAATTGCACGGTTGCTTCTACACATAGCTGTTATTAGTACAGTTATACGCTATTAATTTCACGTTAACGTGTGATAAATACATCCCGTTTAGCTTAACAAAATCCTACTTCATTCGCTCAACGATACACTAATAAGCAAGGTGCAGTTTGCTGCGATGAAACTGAATTGTTAAAGGTCTTATTGCTAACCATAACAAAAGACCATCGAGGAATAGAGTCACATGAGCAGGCATAATTTCGTCGTTAAATTACATGAGTGGAACTGGCTAATTGGAAGTGATTGCATTTATATAACAATGTCATTGTTTTGCAGAGCTCGTGACCAGGTTAACGAACATGCTATAGTGTAACAAATGTGAAGGTCAGGAAAGCAAGTTGAACTTATCTAAGGTTGTCGTGACTCAAGTTGATTATAGATATAGATTAACTTCTTACAAAATGAAACATATGTTTAATACATACGCGGCTAGGAAACAAAAATCACAGTCGGACTGATTCGTCAGCACGACATCAGTCACGATACCGTTTACGATGAGTTCAGTCCTTTTCCGCTCATGATTTTAAACCCCGCTAGCTAATTGATTAAAACGAACAGGATTGTGTCGTTTGAGGAGAAAAGTCTGTGATCAGCTTAGCTTCATCACGCGCAATGAAAGCGGAGTGTTTTCTAATCCGTGATGGAGGCTTCATATCGCAAACAATCATAATTGGACAGCAGGACGTTTCGAATTTAGACTCCCCAATACCCTTTGACCTCATTGTATTATGAAATGTAATCCGGCTACCACGCACAATAATGGTGGTTACTTGCTGAAATACTGCTACTACTGTGTGTCATAAGCAACAAACAGGCTGCGTTATGTAATGCACAAAAAGTAACCTTCTCATATCTTTCTGTGAACAAAATAGAATGTTTCGTGGGAACTAATTATTGATCAATCGCTGTGGGAAGAGTTTGTGAGCAACATAACTTGTCAGGAGCGCACATTATATGGGAAAGTTTACATACACATGCATAGAAAAAGAGTTCTAGAAAATTCTGAAGCTCTAAACAAAATCGAAGGGTATGAGGTAGAGGACCTTGAAGTTGTCATGACTGCACTATCTTGGTCTTGGACTCTAATGCATTCACCATTGCTGAATTATAACTGGGGATCTGGATTAATCTGGAGTTATCCAGAACAGTTCTCTTCACTACCAAACATTGTTATCCAGGTTTGAAAAACCGTTAACCGATTATTCACTATTCCTTAAACTAGCCTGACTACCTCAGAGTAGACAGCAGGAAAATTTTACGGACGAAGCTCAAAGGCATTGTGCCTGCCTAAAAAGGATGACCACATTGTTCGGACTAGAGCAGGTATACAAATGAAGAAGAAAGTACGATCAGCCATAGAACCCAAGGTATGATCAGATCTCTGGTGATTCTTGCCTACTTGTTCATCCTGATA
>SDVV010039983.1:0-10577 GCA_016164225.1 Gammarus roeselii | reverse complement strand
CGTGTGCTCTTCCGATCTTGTTTGAGAAACTTCAGATCTGCTCGAGGAAAAAAATCGCTAACGTAGCTTGCCGACGCTGTGAGACTCCACGCCAATTGCAACTAGAATTAACTGTTCTACTTTTCAAGTTGAAATGATCTTTGAACATCGCTGAGTGAGAGAAGAGGCCATATAACTGTGCACGCATCCGAATATCCTTATCGCTGACTCGGACTTCATGAGCTCGTGGGTTTGAGTTGTAAAGGCTCGGTTGTTGGTGGGTTGATGCTAAGTAAATTAGCAGTTGGCTATGCTTCAAATGGATCATCTGGCGCCAACCTGTGGCAGAGGGAAACTCAAGGCTCAAACTGTGATCGAGAAATGAGGGTCATTCATACGAATATTACTGTATTAGTTTCCATTTGGATACCTGGTTTAAAAATATTGTTAATAGGGTCTTCCATTATTGTTTTTCAAAAATGCATCATTATACATCACAACTAAGTTATCATATTCATAAAAACTAATTTTCTGCTATGGAAAATTAATGAAAGCTCCACTAAACACAAACATAACATTTTTGGAACATCATTAAATTTTCAAATTTCTACGTGATTGGAACTCGCAATTTTCCTCATGCCTTTCTGTCCAATGGTCAGAAAGACTGCATTGCAAAATGTTTCTGACCATTCCCGTCGGGAACAGATTATATGATCACTTAATGATTTGATTGCTGCTCTTAAAAGCCAAAGGATAGATCTTGTCGAAAGTTTATGACTGCCGAAAATGTATGGATTTGATCGTCGATAAAATTTCGCTCAAAAAAGGCATAACTGCTGAACTTCATTATTTATGCCATTTTTCACACGCTGGGATATTTTCTTACATTGCGGGTTTCAGCGTAGCTGCCACCTGATAGCCTTTCTTTGTACCCACTGCTATTATGAACTGGCTGTGGACCATTTAAGAGACCAGCCAAAATCTCTCAAACTTACAGCCTTCAGCTCTCAACTGAAGTGTATTGTAAGTCGTCCTACCAGCTCGGTGGTCGCTACCCACTGGACCACCGAGCTGGTAGGAGGACGCCTGGGAATATGTGAACATTTTTGATTATAATAAGTTGAATACGAAACAAAATCAGACCGTTGTTCCCTTTAAAAATATCGTGGAACTTTGAATTGATTGTGTTAAGTATTGGAATCGTCAACATTCATTCTACACCATTATTTTTACTTCATCAAAGCGTAGCATGCAATAAAATATAATTTTATCGTATGAATATCTTTTGAGTTGTGTTACTTTCTATAATTTTTTATTATTTACAGATCAGGATATCATAGACGCAAGGCTAAATCCTCCAAAAGAGAGGTGGCAAACACCAAGACCCACCTCACACTCCCCTGCTGCCTCATAATTGCCGGGCACTCTGCGTCCCACGTTCATCCCGTTTTTCATCGAAACGCCAAGGCCGGGAAAGCGCATCAGGGCTGCGGCAAAACTTATACAGTCACGTTCATTCTTCCTTCATGCCTATGCCCACTGACGTCGATCGATCCTAAAGCGTGCTTCCCGCCATCCATCCACCCCAGTTTCAGTCTTCCTCAAGGCCTACGCCCACTTACCTCTACTTTCATCACCCTTTTCATAATTCGCTCATCATCCATCGTCATATATGTCAAAACCACCTCATAATACGACAATCTACCCTGTCTTCAAACTTCCTCACCACCCTCATTCTAATTCAAATAACTTCATTGTTGATACTATCCCTCTACGGGCCTCCAGTCATGTCTCTCATAACTTCATCTTGAAAACATCCAACCTTATTCTCTCTTTCGCTATCGCCCACAACCCATACTCTCAACTACTCCTCTCCTTCCCGCTCTTTGCTTCCACTCCCTTGGTCCTACAGCTCATTATACTCTTCAGCGCAGCCAACACTTTTCCCACTTTATTCACATTACATTTCCCCCTCGGTTTCCACTTATACAGTATTCTCCACATGAAAGTCCAGGTACCTAAAACATTGAACTTCCTTCTATAGCTCTCCATTAAGACGATGACTGATTTCGATCCCATCGTCATTATTCAAAGATACCTTTGCTCATTTTATTACCACATCAACTCACAGCTTCTTCCTCTCACACACCCTACCATACACCGACACCATACTCTTTCACTACTGCACAGTAGCGAAAGAAAAATCGTTTATGATTAAAGATAAACGAAATCTTCAATGATCAATTTTCGCTCGATATTTGAAACCTCATTGGAAATTTAATTGATATTATGATCCATGAAGAAGGAATGTCCAGATAAAAAAATCATAAGAAATTTCCATATTTAGTTAAACTCCACATTGGAAAGTCTGTTTTTTTTTATTATAGACAATCCATAAACTATTTCTATTTGTTACATCATACAGTTATATTGTTCAAGGTGATTAGTTTTGAAGGGTGAGGGTGGAGTGGAGAGTGCAGAGGAGCCAGAAGAGTGCAGAGGAGCCAGAAGAGGTCCCGGAGGGTACCCCAAGTCCTCCGGGTCCCCCGAGTCCTCCGGATCCCTCGAGTCACTCCGTCTCAGCCCATATCGGCTTGACTCGACTCGTGTCGACTCGCCTCAACTCGGCTCGTCTCCTCTGTGCAAGTAATCCGTTGACTGAAAGAACTCATTTTCTTACTCTTGCATTGTATGTATACGGTGTTTCACTATGTGAGTTTTTTAGCTTGTGGTGTGGGAAGCAGAGGTCCCCAGGGCTCCGAAGGATCTCAAGAGGGGTCCTAAGTTTCTCAGTGGAGTCCCAAAGGGTCTCAAGGGGTCCCGAACGGCCCTAGCCGGGCCCAGGTGAGTCCCCCAACTCCTCCTGGTCCCCCGAATAGCTCGCGTCCTCCGAATTCCTCGGGCCCTCGAGTTCTGAGGGTTGTTCGAGTACCCTGGACTCCCAGGTCACCTCTCCACAGACAGTCTCGACTCGCCTCGACTCATCGTCACCCCGTCGACTCGTCTTCTCTTGCCTCGATCCACCTCGACTCGCCTCGTCCTCTCCACGCACAGTGCCACGGCATGCCATGAAAGACTTTTACCCTCTAAGACCAACATCGTCACTGCACCACTTACTCCCCGAAACGCCTAGCTGTGCTCCGACATTCCTTATTACCTTTGGACATCATGTTGATGAGCTCTGTTCTAAACTGAATGGTACACTCAGGTTTCTCAGTCGAACAAAGAAACAATTCTACTTCACGTCCAGAATACTTGTAATCAATGTCCGGGTTATTTTACATTTAAATTAATAACCTACCATATGGGGTAAGTGCGCGAAAACATTACTCGCGGACATTCAACGTAGCATAAACTTCCACCACAAAAGTGGCTCACGATGGGAACTATAGAAAGAGCGATCACGTGACACCAATTCTGAAGAAACTTGGGTGGCTGAACATCCAGGAACGACTAGAGCTGAGTACGAGTTTTTAAAATTCAGAACAAGCTTTCCTGTCCAAACAATGTTGTATTGACAGCTCTACAAACGGCTCATCAACGATCAACACGGAATGAAAATAATATTGACACAGAGCTCAGAAGTACAGAGATAGAGGCCAAAGCCTTCACTATTTCAGGTCCAAAGAATTTCAACAAGCTACCAGCTGACATTCAGAATTGCGCTATCGTATCTTCTTTCAAGCAGAAATGTACCACTCTATTGCTTGCCGGCAGGCAGGGGCAGAGGTAAACAATTGATGACGATTAACTCAAAACTGGTAACGTAAACTATCTTTTCTAGTTCGCTCACAGCATCAACACTATCACACTGTCAACAAAACACATACATAACCTCACATACTATGTTCCTCTGATCTTTCTTTGTATCTGTCTACAAATAGTAACTCCCAATTCAAACACAGCTGCACTGTTGCCGAAGCCTGCATTTTCGCTTCAGCGTGCTCTGTCCTTATTGACTTTTATTATCAATGGTATACATCTGAAAAACCTGCTAAATTTTTTCAAGAATATAATTGTAAGTTACGACGCAAAATCTTCAATCGATATCATATACCTTGATTTCCAAAAAAACTTTCGATAAAGGCTCTCACAGACGCTTAGTTAACAATTTAAAGAGCATCGATATTCGAGGAATGCTAATTGACTCACGGTTAGCCGGCAGCGAGACGTACTTAACGGAGCCTTCTCACCTTGGGGAAATATAGCAAGCGGCGTGCCCCAAGGATCTGTTTATGGTCCAGTTCTTTTTAGAATATTCATTAATGCTCTTGAATACAACGTGCTTTTGATAATTAATAAGTATGCAGACGATTCTAAGCTTGAAGTAAATGTATAAACAGAACTGAGTGAAAGAAGAATTCAATAGAACATGAATACAGTTGTTGATTGGTGAAGAAGTGACAAAGAAAATTTAATATCAACAACATATGTAAAGTTATGTACGTAAGTCATCACAGCCATATTACCGTTAGTAACGGATTAAAGAGTAGCAAGCAATCTAACGATGCTTATATAAAATGCAGGGTATGATATTCCGAACTATCTCGTGTAAGAGCAGACACAGTATTGTCAAACTGTCAAATGCGCTCGTTGATCCGTATCTTGAGTAATCAGTACATTTCTGGTCTCTATGTTTCCATAACTTATCTCCTCGCTGCGAAATAAGTCGTACGAAAACCTTTATTCGGGTTAGGGATGACGCAATCAAATATTGGAAAAATATGAAGGGTATGTGAAGCTTCGACCAAACTAGTCTTTATAGTCCCTATGCGAACAGAGTGACCAAGGTAAATGAAAATAAAGTCGTTGGTAAGTGTTTCAGGCGGGACATAACGCGTAACTTCATGTACAACGTGGTTGAGAAAAGAAACCAACTTCTACGGGAAGTTGTAACTAGAAAAACAATCGAAACGTTCAAGTCGCGGCTGAAAAAAGTCCACCATACTCGCCGCTAATTAAATTCCGAGTGCCGTCAGTTTGCAGATGATTAGTACTAGCATGGTCGCTAGGCATTAGTGCTAGCATGTTAGGTAAGAAATGTGTATGCCATTGACGCTAGTACGATTGAAATATTGCCTGGTATTGACACTAGCACGGTAAAAAGGGGTCACGGCATTAGTACCTACTTATAGAAAAACGATGTCCAGCAATAAAACTGGTCACAATTGATTGAACACACGCCCTACGGGGGAGCCTGCAGGGACTTCGCGTTGAGGCTCCGGTGGAACATAGATGCAACTACTACTACTTGATTGGACGAGAAACAAAACCAAGACGATCTCAAATCAACATCGTGAATCGATAGCTTTCTCTTCATGCGCTGATTTTAGTTGTTTTTAAAAAATAAATTGAAACACTTGTATGCTCATTTGCTAATAACAGCTCGAAATCTCGGTCCATTGCACTCACGTTTAGCTCCCTGACCATTCAATCCATGTAGAGGTTGAACAGCCAGTAGGGCATATGCCAACCCTGTTTCGGACCGATCTCCCCTGAGAGCCAGGCATTCATTTCGCGCTCTACTATGACGAATTCTTTCTGACAAAATCGGATCTCAGGACAACATTTAATATACTTTGTGACGCCCCTGAATAACATAACACTCTCCCCAACGCCTCCCCGTCGATCCGATTGCAGACCTTTTCCAGACCCATGAAGGCCCTGAACACAAACTATTCCTTTGCAAAATTATTCTCATAGATTTGTCTCGCTGCAAAAAAGGAATCTGCTCACCCTTTACCTTTCCTGAAGCCAGGCTGTCCCACGCCAATTCCACCATCCATTCAGTCACAAATCTTCTTGATTAGCACTCTCCCGCGCAACGTACCCACCACACATGACAAACCAATAGCTCTTGAGTTGCATGACTCATTTCATCTTCTTTGCCATCACACAACGGTACAGGGCAATCAAAGCGTCATTTAAAGGGTCCACGGCCGACAAAAATCACAGATTTTAGTAGCCTCACCAACCGCTCGACCACCGCCACTCCACCCCTCTTCGGACACTCAGTCGCTTCGCTGTACAAATTAGGTGCTTCCTTCACCTCATAAATCCCCCCTACCTTACAGCTTCATCTCACACAGCGCTTCCCTTCAAACTTCTTCACAAATATCACGTCAATCTCTCTCCTCTATGATTTACCCGTAACTTCAACCCTGCACATTTTGCGACCCTAACAAAACAATTCGAAGAAGCGTGGGCTTCTCCTCTCCCCTCTCGTTTGACATTTTTAGAGGGGAAAAAATATGAACGAAGGGATCACTAGTCCACTCGATCCGCCCTTATCTGTCGCCTCTTACGACACACAGGGAGTATAATAGCGAATCTTCTTACCCTTGCCCCAACGAAAAAGATTTATGGGCTTCCTAACTTTCCAATACCCTGGTCCGTAGGGCCAGCGCTCATGGAGAAGTCTAGGAATTTACTCTCTCGTGGCCTACCGCAACATGACATACGTCGTGCTGCCATTCAATTCGGCACTGCATGTGCCAAAGTCAGAACCTACTACATGTATAACTAACTACACATGTGCATAGTTGACCTTTAGACGTTGGTTTGTGCTCATTATTTAACTCAGTGTGCCTGATGTTTATGTATACTAATGATTTGATACCGAATTTTTTGGCGTAGAGCAGTGAAATCAATATTTCATTTTGAACAGATGTCAAAATTACTTGTACTTTTGGCAATGATTAGTAAGAGTAAATGGAAAAGCTTTTTACTGGGAATCAACAAACAAATGTGTTATTGGGAGCACTTAGGCCGGGCTTCGAATAAGTGAGAGATTTTTCAATTAGGTAAATTCTCCCGCCTATGTATTAATTGATGCATAATTTTTTTCTATTGACCTAAACAGAAAAACGACGCATTGATATAAACTTCATCTTAGTATATGCTTTTTTTAAATGATAAGCATGCATGGGTATTGTATGTACTGGATTGAAAATGACCATGACTAGTGTACACATTTCTGATCAGGCAAGACACAGATGGATAAAGCATCAATTGGAAATACGTTAGTATGCCGTAATGTGTTGGTATGCTAATGAAGTGTTAGTCTGTTAAAAAAAATCCCTTATCCGCAATTATAGAGACCGTAAAGTAGTCTAACTTCATGATGAATTGCATTGCAAGTAATACCCTCGATAGCTCAACCGATGACCCAAAAATGAAAAGCCGAGAAAAAGATGACTGACAGTTCACGCCTTCCGCGAATCTTTAGAGCATCGTCTTTTGTTATTTCCCCACTTGATAGCATTCACAAGGCGAGCCCCTTCAACATACGTACATTAATTACTCGCCAGCTTGCGAACATAGCATCGCCACTCTCATCGCTACCCCTGCCCCTCTCCCACCCTGCAACGCCAGGCTATCAGATTACTTGAACGAGAACAAATAAACTTGTTTAACAAGCGGAGCGAACTGGGAAAGCACTACATTCCAGAATACCGACAAGCCCTTCATTCTTTGCTTAACCAGCTATCTATCCCCTCGCACCTTCTCTTAGTCGGAAAAATAATGAGAACTTGATATTGGAGCACCGTTGTTTATTCTGAAAGAGATGGTTAACGATAATGCAGTGAGAGGGGATGAGGCGGGAGAGGGGAGGCAGGAGGGTGAGGGGTGAGGGAGAGGTTTACTTGCATTATAATAATTACATCGCTCTTTACGGGGTGCTTACCGTGGCTTAAGTCGGAGCTCCGGTAGAGTTGTGTCTCTTAATGGAATCTACTCTATATTAAGTACCGATAGCTTTCACCGAGTATTGGTAGGAAACATGTGCTTATAAAATAAGGTTTAAGAATGGGTTATTACCGGTTGATCGGAAGATATCGTTTACTTCGGCTCTAACAAAAAATAAAAAATAAATCACGGGTTTTACCGTACATATTCGCCAAATGACGAAAATGATGTACTTCCACGATTTATTACAAAAAGTGTCCTTAGTATTTACAGTTTAGCCAAAAAATGCTCAGCACCGTTGAAATTATCCGTCTGGGACTGGCAGCCGAACAATTGATATTTTCATATATATTGATTTTCACAGGGAAACAAAAGCGGGGGAGGTGGATGAGAGGTACTGGAGGTGAGTGGAGTGGAGGTGGCAAACAAACGTCTTAACAGTGATCTGCATTCATGAACGAAATTAAACACTATTGTGAATTAAGCCGCCAACGAAGGATAATTGAGAAGGACTTTAGAATGAACCGACGAAGCTATTTTTAACAAAATGGTGTAAACTTTGAGTCTGAACTGTTAATGCCAAGTAAATTAGTTGAAATGGAACACAAAAGTCCCTGATTTGGCGTAATTTCCGATAATGTTTGGTAAGATTAGAAAACTACCTTCGGCTTGATCGGGTGTCGATGAAGAGAATATTTCCCGACCATCCATCCTGTGTGTAATTATCGGTTCTGGGCCGATACAACGCGGCGCTGTTCTGCACATTACACTATTAGGGTATCACATATGAAGATTCGAACTTTGCTCCAGGTTGAATAAGACAGTTGTATTCAACTGTTATATTAACCGTGCAGCAGTACCCTGCAGTAAACAAGCAGTTTCTTCTAACCCATCCTGTAAGCGCCCATCATCTATTATTAATGTCGACAAAAAATAATAACTCATCCAGTTATTGCCAACCCAATATCCAAAAGTAATTATCTTGACAAAACGTAAGCCGACCAACACTACAAATGTTTTTAAATCATCACATCCGATTATATACCACACCTCATGTCAATTATCCGTATTCCCGTAAAACTAGTTTACATTACTGCCCTTTAAAAAAATAATCCGTTTTATCTCAATTGTAATGCCTTGCAGTGAGCGTGCATTTTCTATTGTTTCAATTTATATCACCAAGCATCCTATACAAACTCCTTAGTTCGACCTAAATCCCTGCCAGAACTAAAATAAAAATCCAGCCCATATCAACCTTACACGCAACGTCAATTATGCTAACAAGATTTAAAATCATAATACACTGCTAACCTTTGAAAATGACCTCTTCCATAACTACCCATTAACCAACGTCCATTATCCTAACCCTACCGTAAAGCAAAATACATTACTAATTCCTTAAAAAAATGAACAGCATCAATCATATTTTTATTCCAGACAGTGAACGTGTTATCCGAATTAATCCTATGCTGATAAGTGGCAGTGGACGTGGAAACCAATGAATGCTGCACTCATAATAATAAAACTAGTATTAATAATTGTAATTTTAATTATCATCACAAATATATGAGTACAAATACGAAAAATCATAATAATAAAACTGAAAATAACATAAAATAAAAAATATTAAAATAACATCATCCTAATTAATAACATTAATAATATTAATATATACATTTTTATTGTTAATAAATTATAATAGAAATATCAATTTTGGGACCCCACTCAAGAATTTTTCTATGATAATTACGCAAGAAATATCACATGTGATAGCACAAGCAATACCACAAGTAATAATACAAGTAATATCACAAGTGATATAACTTGTAATATCACATGTAATATAAAAAAATTATATGAAAGATACCAATAATAATATTTACAGTATAATAAAGATATTAGTAACTATTGACATAACACATATATGATAACCCACCTAAACCAACATATATTAATTCTTAACTCTTACTACTCATCTCAACTTAAACCTCACCTCACAGCTCACCGAACAACTCCTTTACAACTCACCTCTCAGCTCACCGAACAACTCCTTTATAACACATCTTACAGCTCACCGAACAACTCCTTTACAACTCACCTCTCAGCTCACCGAACAACTCCTTTACAACTCATCTTACAGCTCACCGAACAACTCCTTCACAACACACCTTACAGCTCACCGAACAACTCCTTTACAACTCACCTCTCAGCTCACCGAACAACTCCTTTACAACACACCTTACAGCTCACCGAACAACTCCTTCACAACACACCTTACAGCTCACCGAACAACTCCTTCACAACACACCTTACAGCTCACCGAACAACTCCTTTACAACTCACCTCTCAGCTCACCGAACAACTCCTTACAACTCACCTCTCAGCTCACCGAACAACTCCTTTACAACTCACCTTACAGCTCACCGAACAACTCCTTACAACTCACCTTTCAGCTCACCGAACAACTCCTTACAACTCACCTTTCAGCTCACCGAAAAACTCCTTTACAACTCACCTTTCAGCACCTCAAACAAACACAACTTCAATACCCTAACGTCCCTTCCATACCATCACAGTTTCTACTCAATACCCTACACACAATGTACAATAAACAAAATACCCTTCAATCAATACCCTCCGAGCCCGCCTTACCATATTTCCGTTTCACACCCCCTTGCAAACCCTATAATTATTATTTATCGAGTTTTGTAGGAATATCATCTATTTCTGCCGCAGCTGGTTCACGCTCGTCCACACCACCCACGCCGGGGCGCCCTTTCCTCTCAGTAACGATAGTTCACGCTCGTCCACACCACCCGAGCCGGGGCGCCCTCTCCTCTCAGTAACGATAGTTCACGCTTGTCCACACCACCCGCGCCGGGGCGCCCTCTCCTCTCAGTAACGATAGT
>SDVV010039982.1:0-10577 GCA_016164225.1 Gammarus roeselii | reverse complement strand
TAGATCAAAATCTAATTCAAATTCATGATGAAGAATGGCGTTGTTATTCCGATTTATCAATAATATGTAGTATCTTTCTTAGCCGTTTACATGGTACAAAACGTATTAAATTTGCCCACTGTTAGAATAAGATTTTTTTTAGTTTTGGATTTGGACCATTTCCGTCTATTAAAACGAATATTGGATAAATTCAACTCTAACATATTTACTACAGAGCTGTGATGTAAGGTCCGCAGTCAACGAGATTGAGGATATGAACTATGTCTAAGGTACATAATTAGCGAAATATATATCAATCTACGATAACATAGATCAAATATAAATGAATGCAAGAAGGGTTACCATACACTGCCAAATACATTAATACCTAGGCAACCAAACCTATTCTAACCAATAGTCATGTATTTTTATTCAAGTTTGATGCTTATGTATGATATTGATATGTATGAAACTCTTCACTTGGGCTGTATATTTAGCATATCAAAAGCATTTGATCCAGCAAATATCCTTTTGCAGATGTTTAGATTCCACAATTTTTATCTATATCTCTGTTACATGTTTGGATGAGATTCAGCAGGTATGACCCAAGAGAGCTAATGCACTTAAATTTGTTACACTTTTTCAATGTGGAACAGTTTCACGCGATATTAGGTTTAAAGATCTAGTCATCCTAACCATCATAACCAATAGTTATATTTTTTTCATTCAAGTTTGATGTTTTGGCATGATATATAGTCATTATTTTGTGCGATGTAGATATCAAATCCCCTCCACACGGCTCTATTTTACGTAGTTTTTTTTTAATGTCACTAACAAGGTATATACATATACTTTTACATGCATATATACAGGGTCGTTAGCGTCACAGTTTCGACACATGTGTCGACACAATGCATATACACAGGGCCATTAGCCTCACTGTGTCGGCACATGTGTCGACACAATGCATATATACACGGTCGTAAGCCTCACTGTGTCGAAACATGTGTCGAGACCATAAAGGCATTTACACACATTTGGTGAAAAAAAGGATACCATACTCTGCCAGATGCATTCATACCTAGGCAACCTAACCTAACCTAACCAACTTAACCATGAATTATGTGTCATCATTCGAAAATTTTCCTGCATATATATGATACTTAGTCATTGATTTATGATATACTCATATCAAATCCCTTCACATGGCTCTACATTTTGATCTAACATTTGCGATTTTGATATACACTTTCAATTTTGATCTAGCAAATTTCATCCATTGTCATATGCAAATTACATCGTTGTTTTTAATTGTTATACCTTTTTTGTGTGATTCTTGATTTTACATGTTATTCACACCCATCAAAACCTAACCTAACCTAACCTATGTACGGTATTGTCATCGTTATATACATAAGAAGCCCTCCAAACGACTCTAAATATTTTTAACACATGTTATTTATTGCGTTGTCAATCTCAAACCACATTAGTTAGCAGAGACGACCCATTTTCAAACTTAGATGGTTTGAATGTTACAGGTAATTCATATTATTTTTGATTTGACACTATTCTACATCACTTTAAAGCTTATTCACACCTATCAAAACCTAACCTAACCTTATGTACGGTATTCAGTCATTGATATATGCATATGAAGCCCTCCAGACGACTCTAGATATCACTTTACCATACATGTTATTTATTTCGTTATCACTCTCGACCCATATTAGTTAGCAGAGAGGGCCCATTTTCAAACTTGGATGGACTGAGTGCTACAAGTAATTCAAATTTGTATCCAGTTTCATACAAACGGACACAGGGTCTCCACTATGTTTTTTCTCATTTTATTTCAATACGTCCTCTTGGCTCTACAACCTTTGACGACTTGCATCTTTGATTTACCTTTAATTTCCTATTATTTTCATATTCTTGAAGATGACTTTGTTTCAAGACCTGATAGGACCCTGATTTACATCCTACCAGTCTGTAACACATCTAGATCATTTACATCGAGATAAGTTTTTGGCATCATTTCACGCTTTGAAACATATTCTTATACTGATTTCGACAATTCGGTAAGATAATATAAACATTTCATCGAAAATTTACATAGTCTTATTAGTATTTATTGGCATTATTTACGGACCTTACTGGCAACATCAATGACATCTACCTTTTTTTCAATTTTAAACAGCATGTTCAGTACATCCAAACATCCCCATCATCACTATAATTCAGTTTTCTCTCAAAATCTTTCATATTCTCTATCATAGCTTTGATGCGAATACCAAAGGCTGTTCTGTTCCCGTGAGTCCACAAACGTATTGCTTCTTCTTGAGTCAAATTATTTGAAACTTACCCGATTCAAAAGTCATTATGATCTTCATCATTGAGAAATTTTGCATACGATCTAGATTTTCTTTTGTTCGTAGGTTTAATTTGTTTTCTACTACTTCAGCTTTATTACAGTCATGATGATGATTTTCCACTTGGATCATATCAATTTTGAGATTTGCTTTCTTATTTCCCCTAAACTTTGTTACATACGACTGTAACGCGTCTGCATTAGTTACCCTAAGCCGATTTTCTTTTTTTCCTGCATCCATATATGAATGATATCTCCTACTTTTTTAATTCCTGTTTTAACCATTCTGAGATAACTGATATTTTCAACACTAGTCAATATTTGTTCGATCCGACTCATATCATCTTCGGAGACTCATATCATCATGACTAAGATCATATACTAACATAACAGCCATACCGAAAATATCTGACATTTAACACTGAGTTAATGCGGATAATGTTATTTTTACTACGATACCTGTGCAGATCTAAAACAAATTACAAAACCAACTAGGATATTATGTCTCTAGTAGAACAAATCAAAGCCCACCGTGTCATAACAACGAACTTTACAATGTTTTACTTGGCTGCTTCTCAGCAAACTACCACTGATATATAACAAATTTTATAGGTAACACCCGGTCATGATACAATACCTCAGACATACCATGCATCTGTTCAGTTCGTCATCTCTGAACAACGTCGAGCAAATTCACATCCTGGACATAACCAAGAATCTATACACAGGTAGAAATGTCAAACTGGGGCTGACAAGAGTCTCAGAAAGTGTGGCCATAAAAATCTGGGCATCTGTTCACTGATGACAAAAGTAAACCCCTACAACGAATCGCAGCTTGTCGGATAACCTCTCTAACAAACCAATAGAACATAATATCGAGGTCCATAAGAACTTACGTAATTCACCTTGAATATGGATGAACTCCAAATGACCACCAAAGAGTGTAAACTACCTCTACACCAGGACCCCACCATCCAGTAAATCGTCTTCTAAAACGTTACAGTATACACTTGCTAGGGTTCAATGACGAAATTCCACAAAGATGCAGTACGGACTTACACCTCTTGATCATACATTCCTAGGATTATCGTGGAAAAATCATACAACAACAACAACAACAACAACTATAAAAAATAACCAAATAAGACTCTCTACTCTGCTCTAATTAACATTAAAAATTGTAATGCACTATGGTATCCAGTATAGTAAATCGGTCTACCTACACAAATAGGTATAAGCACAACGGGCCATTGCCTATGGGACATCTCTAACTCCTCCTAAACATTGAAGAATGGTCCTATAATAAACATACAATAACCTAACAGCATGATTAAACTTGTAACAAATGGGATCTTCTATATCTATAAGAACCACGCAAACATTGTATCAGGCTGTAAGAAGATATATAAAACACTAAAAATAAACAACATGTAACTAAATTATACATGAAATAATGTTCTACATTGTAAATACAAACGTAATATATCATAATATTACGATATTGTGTAAAATACCCAATACCTTGCATCGAAGATTTAAACTGTACAGAGAACATACAAAACCGAAAGACACATACTAAAACTCTCGAGTTATAACAAAGCAAGAAGATCAATTCTCTACCATACCCAAAGCATATATTAAAAACCGTGACTAACGAGGTAAAAAACATGTAACCAACCAACAACTGACGTGAATAAGATACCAGGACATGCGAGCAACATACGCTGAAACCTATAGTAAATGGTGTGGACTTCTTCTACACGAACACGGTATGGTATATACAAAATCTCATGAAATCACTCTACAACCAAGTCCAAAATAGGGTTAAATCAACATTTCTTTAACGGAAGTAACCACGGCTACAATTAAAATACCAATATGATGCAATAACCGATCAATTATGCCTGAAATAGTGTATTACATGGACGACGCGTACCTAAAATATCCTAAAAATTCCTATAACTCTACAAAATTCCAAAAAACAATACAAATTCAACATGAATCAACCGAATATTAGTAAGCATACATAACACAATATAATAACTTACAATAAATCCATATCGTACAGGTACTCTCGCTATTGGAACACCGCTTCAATGGAACACCGATATATCTGGCTCAAACCTGGATAATGCGTTATGGGGTAGCTAAAATTTCGTAAAGAGGCTGCTGCATCAACCCAAAATACAAACATCAACTCGCCAACTACCTATAGATATTATACACATATGGAATAAAGGACTGGAAAATACACAGAACATTGACTAAAATTCAATATCAAGCATCCGACCGCTGCGAGTGAGTCAAATATACTCCTGGGTGATTCTCCTTTGAAGGAACGTTTCAGTCACCTATTTATTAGCATCTTTTTCTATGTGTGCGATAGCTCGCAATATAAAAAAATAAATGAAAGAGTTACTGCAGGAGTAAGTAAAACAGAGCGGAAGGGTACTGATATAAACAAACGCAGAAAATAACAATTAACTGATTGAATCTATGCCACGTGTAAATTGATCAATATCGAACGACGTAAAAATGATACCAAGCTTGAAAAATTCATCATGAACGTGTCCGAAAAATCAATATTCTTGCAAGCGGGAACTGTGTGGAGGCTCAACCTCGATTACTTCATGTATATTATTATGTACTTGTTAGATTTAATATAAGTAGAAATTATCTTACAAATGTTTGTTATCAATATCCCAAACATTCAGAGGACAAGTATTGAAAATGCATATATGCATCATGACATGGAACGAAATAGCAATACCGTATGCCCAGCATTGAAATGCGCATACCAAAGGTAGTGTGTAAACATTCTATTTATATAACCTATTAACATATAAAAGCTTAATAATATATATGCAGCCTATTAACATACCTTATGAATAATCCGAAAGCTATCCGTCCATTCGTCAGAATGAGTCACCCGTTAGCTGACTCAAGCGTCAAACCGGTTCCTACTCGTCTTCCGCCACTGACTCTAGATTGTACGTTTTGCGTCGCTGACCCCGTCCCTGCCCCACCGCTAATTAACCTTCATCTTATTCCTCCACTAATCCGGTTGGTGCTGACCCTCATGATCGCCCAATGGTCGCCTCTCCATACGCACGCCGATAAAACGGCCTTGATCTCCCCCTACCCAACATTTTGGTCGCCCAATGGTCGCCCCTCCATACGCCCCACAATAAAACTGCCTTGATGGCCGTTTCGCACCACTTGTATCTACTTTTAAAGCGGCATATTGTTCACGTTACTTATGGGTGGTGTCGTCAGAGAGGTGAACGTGAATGTATGGATCATGGTTTCCAGATTTGATTTGATTTGAGCCTCATTTCTCACCAGAGCCTCAACGTGAGTCATAATAGGCTCCCCCGTAGGGTGCGACCGTCCTTGATTCAGGTAAGTTCGCACAGCCTTGCGAGCGAAAATATTAGACACGTCAAGATGAAGTCAGTTCATACTTCAATTGTGGCATATTCGCGTACTAGTGCGTACGAGAGAGTAACGAGTGAACGCGTAACTTCGTAAAATGTGTTGTTATTTCTGTGCGTAATGGGGCGTAGAGACCACCTCACTTGCACAGGTGTTTGGAGCTCAGACAACTTCGTATAGTCCGGTGTGTTTTCCGGAAGCGATAAGCTTTTTACGGTAGGTTGGGTCCGTGAGTAGGCTTTGTAGGTTGCACGGGGGATTTAGGAAACGCTCGTCGGGCTGCCGCGAGTGCGTTGCAATCCATCATTAAGTGTTTCACGCTGATCACGCAACAAATGGGAGTTGGCAATTGTGTCAGTTACTCTTTGTGGATGATGCTGCACTGGTGACAGAATTGGAGAAATTGTGTAGGCTAGTCGGGGTTTGGTAGAGTTTGTGAGAGAAGGAAGCTGTTGGTTAACGTGAGTATAAAAGTCGCGAGATGTTCAAGGAATAGCATTGCGATCGGAATCAGTGTCCGTCTGAATGGAGAGTTATTGTAGGAATTTCAGGGTTTTACGTATTCGGGGTATGTTGTGAAGACTGAACTAGTGAAAACTGAGATGATCTCTAGTTGGAGGAAGGTTGTTAAGTGTTGGGTGCACTGAAGAGTGTAATGAGCTGTAATCCGTTGGGTGTGGAAACAAAGAGAAGGTTGTACGAGGAAGTAAATATCCATACTGTGCTCTACGGGGCGGAGACCGGGAGGGGGTGAGAACGAAAGAGATAATAAGGTTAAACGGTTGGCGATATAAATGCTTGATATGCATATTAGAAAAGACTCCGAGGTATAGGATCAATTATGACGTTGTCCAAATTAGAACAGGTTGGATTGAGTTAGAGGACAGTATATTCACATGTTCCGAGATGGTGCTGACACATGGTGATGAAAGCGAAGGTGAATGGACGTAGGCCTAGAGACAGACAAGTTTTGGTGGATAGATGGCGTAAAGAAGGCGTTACGGAAGAGACCTTTATGTGAATCAACGAGGACTGCAATAGATTGGCTTGCGTGGTAGTTGATTGTAATGCACAGTTCTGACTTGGCACTGATGCGCTTTCTCGCCCTCGGCGGAAAAACGGGTGGCCCGGCAAATATTAGGCAGCAGGCAAATATAAAACAGCAGCGAAAGCTGTCGGGCTCTGCTGCTGACTCTGATCTCAGACCTCAGTTCTAACCCGATTTTTTGTGTTGCGGAGTCCTGGTTGGACCCTTTAGCGCTAAAGGTATAATGTTTGGTTTGTGTGTGAGTGCATAGGAGGAGTGTAAGGTGCGCTCTGGCGTTAGCCACCCCTTTCCTGTGGGATTCGGGGTTGTGTCCTTATCTATTGTTATTGGTGTTGTACACACAGACATGGGGTGTAATAGAGGGTGTTGCTGAAACATTTCGAACATGTACGTGTCTGTGGGTACAACGGTACCCAACGAAATTTGCATGCTGGGAACATTTCAGCAGGTGCAGACCCTTTTATTAGAACTATACCCCGAAGGAAGGAGTTGCTGTCTCGCGAGCGTTCCCACAGATCACGCACCGACGTGATATTATGGTAGAGCCTGCCGTGTGCATGAGCTTGGCACGAAGTCATAACGCGCTCGAGCGTATCGAGCAATCCCCGGTATCGCAAACACGAGATCGAAAAGGGCGTTCCCTTGTTTACGGTGGTATGAGATTGTAGGGAACGGTGCTCGCACCTCAGCCATGAAAGATTACTCTTGTCACCCCTGGACAACCCCAGCTCCTCCACGTCCACCACTGGTGGGTGATTCTGTAAGACCGTGTTGACTAAATGAGCAGTTCGTGTAATAGCTATGAAATGTACGCGTATCTATTTGTGCATTGATGTGTTGTCTGTGGGACTGGGAATGGTCGTTTGAAGAGCGCCGAAGTGTGCTGCCGGAGTGTTATGTAGGCTTCGGTGGGTTTGACGTGTGTTCAATAAGCGGTGTCAGGGATGTGCCGGGTCCCCAATTTTGTTAAATAATTGCATACCTCTCAAATCGAGAGGATGTAGATGACCAAAGTTTTCTAGTGCAGTGGAGTCTGATGGAGAAGGAGGACTTTGGTTACTGCAGATGGGGAACTGGTGTAGTCTGTGTACAGCCCGTGGCGATACGCAAGGCCGTGTTCTGTATTTTTTGTATTAAATTAAAATGTATCGGAGAAAGGGCAGAGGGCCAGTCAGTGTTTGCGTATAAAATGACGGATATGATGATGAATTGTTTGTTTAGTGTTGTAATTTATTCCTTGGAGTGACCGTAGGTAGTTGTGGTGAGTGCCCGAGAACCGTTCTGTCTAGTTTGACTTCAGTGCTGATACTGTTTGTGTGAGGTTTTAACGCCATCCATGTGTCGTAAATTACTCCAAGGATAGTTGTATTGGGACTGTGGGGTATAGGAGTGCTGTTGAACGCGACATGAGGGTGGATGCAATCTTCACTACTGTCATCTGGAGTGAATAGTGTGAGTGATGACATCCTTGTGGACACATTCATTATTTTATACAGCAGCTAAGCTTCAAGAGAGTTCAGGTTCTGCTACAAGTGTGCAGCTGTGGTCTCATGTTTGAGGTGCTGTGTAGGTTTTGCGCAATCATCGGCATATTAGCTGACGTCGGTTTTGGGTTCTTGGTATGGCAGGCCGTGCATGAAGGCACTAAAATGGGAGGGGGAAATGACGGAGCCCTGAAGGACAACACTGATGTTAGTGGCAAGGTCGAGATTGCTTGTTATTGTATGCAGTTTGTGCATGTCTGCCAGAGAAGAAATTAGCAAGCCAAATCTTGTAGTTTGGGTGGATGAGTGTGATGAGTATTTTCTTCAGGAGGACGTGTCTTGAAACTGTGCCGAAGATGCGGTGAGGAGGTTATTCTGGAGATCTGTATAATGTTGTGGATAGGGTGGCAGGTAAAGCATTGCCGCTTTTGTGGCATATTTCTATCGCTTTTGACACCAAAGCTTCGTTTTGTACAGTGTGTCCATGTCCCACATCTGCATCGGATCGTGCTAGTGGTGTGCATGTAAGAACGACCGTAGGAGGACATAGGTATGCGTTGAGACCAGGATTAGATTCTACGTTACCGGTTTGGAGAGAAGATGAAAAGGAAGCCACGACTATGTTTGGTCATTTGCCATTGAACCATACAAGTGGCTTTCTGGTCCTCTTGGTAGGCCCGAGGACCAGGCAGCCACAAGCAGAGTCCACGACGGCGCCATCGACGACGACGATGACGTGAATAGGAAGGGTTGAAGAACATTTACATATCTGCAGCCGCCGACGCTCGTAGGCTCCCACTTGGACGTCGTCTGTATCTGTCAAAAAATTATATATGATAGGTATAGCTAAATGGTCATCGTTTAAGAAAAATATCTTCAAATCTGATGGTTAAATCCATTAAAATAGACGTTAAATGAAAATGCACTTCTAGTCTGCAACCACCAAAAATAGAATCAAGACTTTCTACCTGTGAATATTGGCTGACAATCTCTGAATCATGGTTCAAAGGAGGTAAATGAACAGATGAAGAATAGCTCGCCTTGCAGCGTTCTCTTAATCATCAACATGATAGTTATTGGGACCCTGGGAATATCCATGAAATCGTTTAATGCAAGTAGGCCAACGGATCAAAAATGATGACTTGGCAAGGAAATACCGATGGGCATGTATTTACAGCATCAAGTCGGGTTTCGAAAAGGAGTCTAATGTGAAGAACATCAAGACTCTACCTCCGTATTGGTTTCAGCGATGCGACACATCCGTAGCTACTAGGGATATCTTACTGAGAAACTCAATTATCCAGCGATATCAAGAAACAAGAATCATCATAGACCACCGAACGCGCCGAATCTGTCACCTTTCTACTTTTCCTTTTGGAATCAAGCCGTGGAGCGCCTGCAGATCTATTGATCTTGTTACATTGAAGATATGAAGAAGACAGGTGAAGAATTCACGGCTAGGAAGGCACGGCTAACAGAGGACGATCGCAGAGCGCGCGAGGAAATGAGCGGCTATCTGTGTTCAAGAGATAGATCATTTCTAACATTAGTGGTAGAGAGTGCATTTTATAATACATTTCTATCGTTAATCTCTTGTTTAAGACAGTCAGATTTAAAAATATCACATTCTGAACGTGTTTACTACTCATTTCCTTTGCGACAGGGTCAAATGATAACTGTATTCTTTTGTAATGACAGAAAACTTAAGAGTTGCAGTAACTGACGGACATTTTAATAGATAGAACAAGCACACATAGCTGTGCCTAAGTTTATACAGATACAGACACTAGGCCAACTCCCCATGGAAGGGGTTGGACGATCGCAAGGCGTGCCTTCCTCACACTCTTCTCATACACTCAAACAAACTTAGTCATTTTGCGCTACAGGGTGGTGCTGATATACCCCGCATCACACACTATCGGGCATGAGTGCGGTCTGTGGTAAGTGTGAGCATCAGGGCCGACAGTGAAACTGGTCTATCCCTGCTGTGTCATAGTGACCGAGCCCCATCCACCACAACCATCCCGTTTCACAACTAGACGCCAAGGTCAGGGAAGCACATCTGGGAACGTCAAAACTCATTCATTCACAACTGTTCTTCATCACGCCTATCCATTGCATGCTACCTCCACACTTATGGCTGGCTTCTTCCTAACGCCTGTTTCAAGCCATCCATCCAACCAAGCATTGGTCAATCACTAGGCCTACGTCCACTCACCTTCGCCTTCATCACCCTTTTCACTCATCCATCCTTAACATGTGGCCG
>SDVV010039981.1:0-10578 GCA_016164225.1 Gammarus roeselii | reverse complement strand
TAATATCACAATCATTAATCATGCTTGTTTGAAAATCAACCTGTTGACCTGTTACTTTGTTCCTAATCCAAAATAATATTATAAAATAACAAGAGTCAGTATTCAAACTTTTCGCAACCTTTAACTTATTTTAACAACCTCAAATAAAGCTTACAACAATAATTATTGTTCCCCAAAAAATGTTCTCGTCTACCAAACACTGTTTCTCATACACATACAGAATAGTCGTTGAATACAGTCGCAGTGTCCTTTTTGTTTGGTATAGGACATCATTGCATTATAATCTTGTAATAGGTTTTCATTACGAGAAACTAATGGGCGAAGGATAACTTCATAAAAAATACTTTATGTCTTCTTTAAAGAAAGGAAAAGAAAGGAAATACATCTGATTATTTTTTCTCGTGCATTTTATTTCTGTTTGTTACATAATTTCTGAATATACTAAAGCAATTGTTTGTTTTACAATATGAATTGACTGATATATTTTTTATTTCTGATAAACTGAAAAGGAGAGCTTTAATCTGCCCAATTTATTTGAGGTTCCCATGAGCACTATGTAAGGTCTTCGACAGCATCTCTAGGATTATGGTTATCTGTGAATGTCATCAAGATTATATTAGCTTCACGTTAATTAGGTTACTGCTAATTGATTGCTTATCTCAAAGGTGATTTAAATTTTTAATTATTTCCAGCATGGGAGTTTTATAAAAATATTCTTTGGTAATCATGATGAAGGCAGATAGGGATGCGATATGTGTAATTGGCTATCTTGATAATAGATTGATGGTCGAATTAGGTAGATGCAGCTAAATATATTATTTTAGGTAATGGAAGAAGTGAAGAGTGTTTATACTGTTTGATTTTCTTATAGAACATTTAGGAAACCGTATATTTTTTGCATTTCACAAAATCTTAATCGTGAGACAGAAACTTTGCTTGCTAAATTGTAAAATTCACGCAAGCAGAATTTTCAATAGTTTTTTTTAGAATTATCTGATATTTCGCGAATCAGACCGAAAACCAGTCACTCCACGTAAAACTTGTTTGTTCAACAGAACTTGAAGAAATCGATTCCATGCTTTTCCATGTTTTTTTTTTTTTTTTAAAGTGCAAGAAAATATCGAAGTTACCAATACCCTCTTCTCTCAACTCACGCACATCCAAAAGTATCCTCATCTTCTCTACGAAATCAACACGAAAACCTTATTCAGTTAACCAACATTTCACGTCACTTTCATTCGATCCAATGGAGATCCTCTGCAATGGTAATCCTTTCGATCAGCTTTCTCCTATGATTTGTACCTAGTTTAGTGAAAAGATTGAAACAAAGTCTTGCATCAACTACAATTCGAACATTATTCCTACCATTATTGTGGAGTATTGCACGGAACAGAATGAGTCCGGAACAAAAACGGGTAATTTCAGTCTATGTTATAGTATCAGCAATGAACTCTGTCAGGCCTTGTTCCATTTCAATTGTTCCGACAATTTTCAACTTATGATTCTGTTGACGTAGTACCGGTGCAGAGGCCAATTTATGAAGCTGGTGGATAAAAGATTTATTCTTCTAGCAACGAACAGCTTTTTATTGCACTATCTTTTGTCTTTAATAAGCAGTTAATTGCTAAAAAATAAAAGCTTTTACGACAAACATTTTCTTTCGAGCTCATTTAGACCAAGTTTATGAATTTTGTGATCGTCTTTGGCTATTTAAATCCTTGAAATTACCATCTAGGCGTTGTATTAATGCTTTGACCAACACGATGCTATATCCCGCGAGTGCATTGCTTATATTCCTTAGAACCGTAAAATGTAGCATGTAGGTACACAATGACTGAGAACCTTTATCAATTATGAATATCAAAATACAATATGCAAAATTTTCATTTAACCTTCAAATCCAAAGTTAAGAGATCTCTAGACCATAAAGAAATATTCCCTTTCAGGGAAATCCATAAAGAATAAAAGTTTGAGGATGGAATTTTAAATTTTCTAGCCAACTTTCCGTCTAAAACACAGCTGGGAACGCAGTATTTTTTCTTCCGAAAACTAATAGGGCTGTTCTTCGAGTGAAACAAATTTGGATGTTTGGTAACAGGCGCGTGGTACTGTAGCTTTAGATGGGTTACTATTATAAAATGAATATGTACAGTAGCGCTCAAAAATTCGTTTATGATTTGAAACTAAGTAAAATCTTCTATGTCCATTTTCCGCCCCATATTAAAACTTATGGGAAATTTAATTATTATTACCCATTAAGAAGCTTTGTCTACACATAGTAACGTAAATAATTTCTATATGAAGGTAAATTCCACGTGGGAAAAGTCGAATTGGTTTTTCCGGTTACAGACTAACCATAAACGAATTTATGTTCACTACTGTACCTATTCAAGGGATAGGAAATATTTATGACATAAAAAATACAGCGGGGTATGATGTTATTGCAAAGAACCAGGAGCACTGCTATGTTTCATCAGATCAGGGAAAACATGCAATAATAGTAAAGTATGCTTATTCTTGATGTTGTAGCAGCATCATTGCACAAAAACTTCTAGAGCCCGCAACTAATGTTAGGAGGATGGTCGCTGTGTCACATTTTGGCTAAGTTGGATCGGCACTGCAGCGGGATCCAGCAGTTCTTACCCAATGATGTTCAAACAGCTTCAAAATCTTAGTTTAATCTTCATAAAAGACGGCTATCATGGTTTGGTTACGATGGGAGTGTCCCATAATCGACACAGTATACAAATTTAAAACAGACATATCACAAGCTGGGAATCATTTTTCCTTTGATTGTGCTATACGATAACAGAACTGGAAAACAACTGCCACTGATCAACAACGTCAAATTCAGCTAATTCAACTGCATAATAGTTTTAAACACATTATTTTCGAAAATGCTCCATGCTATGGTAAAACAAATCAAAACCAACACACTAACACGTTCTTTTTGAATGGAACAGGACAGTGTCAATCTTTACATTTGATCGGTAAATGATGCAACACATTTTGCCGTCTGACCGTAACTGAATCTGAATAGTTATATTCGACGTTATAGGGGAAACTATTCTCAACACAAATAATCGATGCACATATTTTGTAGAGAAGTTGTGTGTATATTTTGTTCAGAGCAGAAGTGTTAACATATTTCCTCAGCAGCACATGTGAAGCAATAACTACCAACTAATAACTATAGAAATAAAATTTATGTGCATCGTCAATTTCAATGATCAGTGTGATACTTTTTTTATCTCACTTATATCATTACCTTCGGGATTGAAGTCTTTATCAAAACAGCCTCGTCGTCCACATACAACGATGCCTTAGGAAGCTGAGACCGGTATGGAGGTCGTTATGTATTCCGCTTACAATGCTATATTCAGCGGGGACCATAGGCTCGTCTTTTCCTGTTGAACTGTCAAGAAGGATATAATAAATTTGGCCAATTCTAGGATTTCAAGCAAAAAAAAAGTCGCTGGTATAAATGATTCGTAGAAACAATCAGTCAGGGATTGAATGCACCAAATAATCGATGAAATGTACTTTAGTTTTTTCAGCTGGAACACTCTTATTTTACAGCCAGCTCGATAATTCATTTACCAAAGTAGTCGATCAAATGAAATGTTGTGTTTCGTTTAGTTAATACGTAGTTAACACTTAGTTACCACTTAGTTAACACTTAGTTAACACTTAGTTAACACTTAGTTAACATATAGGTAACACTTAGTTAACACTTAGTTAACACTTTGTTAACGCTTAGTTAACACTTAGTTAACACTTAGTTAACACTTAGTTAACACTTAGTTAACAATTAGTCAACACAAATAAATTGTTACACGGATTCTTCATGAGCAGCTCCTTCTTTTTTTTGCCTTTGTTTTATGTAAACAAGCGTCATCTGACCAAAACTTGTTTGAGAGTTGAATTTTTCATGTGGTGTATTTGTTCGTGTATACATTGAAATGATGATAAATGATGTTTGTAAGATATAGATCTAATAGTGGATCAACGGATGTCAATGTGATGTTGTTTTTTCACTCCTTCTCAAAGTTATCCAATAGTGTGATGCTTTGCAACTTATCTATAAACGAAATGCCAAACGTAACTTTGCAATCATAGACATATCGACGACGGTCTGATCATAGAAGAATATTTTTTGTTTCACTGATATAGCAGAATTTGAGGCTATATTTGATGATGCGTACCATAAAAGTTTGACGCATCACACACAAGCTATATACAGTTACGTGAGATGGCTCGTAAAGGGCTGACGGAGAGGCAGAATTCAGTTGGCGAAAAAAGAAATGCAGGGCACATATTTTCAATGGAAATAACTTCTATGATATACAAATTTTATCAGGAGGAAATTTATCAATCATTCTAGAAGTAATTTTCAAGGAACAGATGGAACACAAATGAAATCAAATTATATTAAATATTAAATTAAATCGATGTTCAATACAAATGTCCAGGGACCTACGAAATGGAAGTGCTGTTTGACTCTGCAAGAAAAGTTTGAATGAAGCGTATGACTCTAATTGATTACTTTTTCCAATGATAGCACAATGAACATTGTCCGCCAAAGTTACGATTCGATAAATGTTTTCGTTTGAGCTCGTAAGATGAATTGAATTTTAATTTTATCAATAAAATGATCTTACCGTAAAATTTCCGAAACATCTGATGATAAAACAAATTTAAATCTGAATAAATACGTAACTTTGGATGACAATGTTCATAAAATATGTTCGAATTATTCTACAAACATTACGACAAAATAAATATCCAGCACAGCAGTGAGTGGGCTGTCAATTGTCCGAGAAATGAAGGACTGTAATGCATGTTTGTTGGAACAAACCTATTGAATTAATTATACGGGATATGAAATCAACATTTGATTGAGAGAACTTTCCGAGTGAATGTGAAGTGATAAAAATGATCAAGTCCTTTAGTCACTCATTCTCGTATACAACCTACACTGTAAATTCTATTTCATGACTTCATGATCCTTGGCTGCTCTGAGACATATGGGCAATGAATGTTGGTGTAGATACGATGGGATATTCCTAAATATCCACAATTGCGGCCCGTCAAAAGACGGAAGATTCAGCCGATGGAGATGTCATTGCCTGCGCCGCTCTTCAAAGTATATTGTATCTTCTACTGAAGATCTGTTGGTGGCGATTCTGATGCCTTTGGTGGCAATGACCTACCTGAATTTATCGCCATCAGTAAATGCAAATTCGATTTTTTATCGGGAATGGTATCTGCTGCCAAAAGAGTCGATATCTATCGTGAGCTTTATTATCTTGTACCATCATATGGGAATATAATTTAGATTTGTTTTTCAAGTCAGTTAGATTAGATCTAATACGGTGCATATGCGAAAAAAAAATTGTGTTTCAACCAGGTATTTGTGGGATCCATATTGCAAAAAAAGGCTCTACAGAACATAAACTTAATCAAAGAGAGATAAATAACATGATGAGAGCTTGTATCCTCGATTTTTTATAGTATCCGTTTCGTGTAGTGGGTTGTTGCCAAAGTAACGAGCTCCAAGCTCGGCGTAAGTTCATTTTCGGTTGACGGCTGGAGCACACGAGAAACCGTAATCATAAACGTTCATTTTCCCACCAAATCACGAAGGAAAACAAATCGCCCTTTCAATTGTTAATATTATTAGTCGATGTTGGTTATTTATACACTAGAAAACTGTATTCACATGTACTCCTCGATATGACGTAGGCTGGATTAAACATCTGTTATGAAACGCAGAGGTATATGATTGAAGAATATAGGAATAGTTATAGGGAAGGAGAGGTCAAGTGACAGACCGTCAATCTTGAGACGAGGTTTGGTCATCTCGACCCACAAAAGAAGCCCACCCTCCTTCCGTGATCCTTCATCAAGGCCCCTGACTGGCCAGTGGTCCTTGTGGACTTTTCCGGTGACGTCTGGCCTCTCTGTGCCCACTTGCTATTCCTTCAATGCCTGGCCCCAGTTTCATGTCGCCACTTGGGTGGAACTCTTTATTCAGTGCAAGGTCCTTCGATGTCTTGAGCTCACGGGCTGGCCAGTCATGACGTCATGGCCCGACTTCCAATACTACCCCTCATTCCCCCGTACAACAAACAGTGAACAGAACTACGATCACACATTCGAAATTACATTACACATTTATCTGTATTTCTGGCAGCATATTGACTTTGACTCATGAACATATCAGAGTTTAGAAATGGTCGGCATTCGGAAGTTATTCGAGTTTAAAATATTCATTTTGGATATACTGTATTCTTTTGTCTATTTATGAATTCCTATCCCCAACGTAATACCTCAACGTTTGTCTGATTTAAATATAATCTGACTGTCCTTTCCGGATTTTGACCAGGTAGGAAGTACCCATAGAAAAATTCTTAATCACATTGCCAAAGTCTTCACCGGACAATGAAGGACGGACAGCATTATCCTCAACACAGTAAACAAGTTTTTCTACTCCCTGAGTTTTTACGGAAGTTTATTTTTCGAAATAGGTAAAACAAATTCCTCGCCAGGTACGGATGTATTCAGTCAAATCAATGCTTAGAGGCTGAAGTTGACACGATAAGTTGAGGTCTGGTTCAACATTCAATCAACCTTTTATTGGTAAAATCTTGTAAAAAGATTGTGTAGAAAAACAGGCGTTTGTCAAAAATAAGGTCAACTTAGTGATTGATTTCTGATCATAAATCGACCTCTGAAAAAAGTATGATTAGGAAACAAATTAGGTTCAAGGTGTGAGAGTTCACAGTTGGCAGTCTTTTGAAATTTCATAATCGTTTGGAAATGAAAGTGGCACCAGTTAGTATTGGAAGATCGGATGATGATTTTTTGTTGATGACATCCAATAACGTAACAACTGCGTTGCCTCGCAATGAGATTCCCTGTTATAAATAACTTATAAAATATCAATATCGTTTGTAGTGTCATCACCACTCAAAAATTAATATAAAATCAAATTACCATGTTGATCTGTTTCGTTTGCGACGTAAACCAGCACAGAAAGGCTTTTCAATTACAACGGTATACCCACGGTTATTTTAAATTTAAAAAAGGGTCGTGCAGAATTATAGAACATTGAGTAGGCTTAGAACTGGTTGCAGAGTGATGATTACAATGTAAGATAGTACACCCAAACCAGGGTAATAGAAGTATTTTAGTACAAGAAACACTGCGAACTGAGAGCACTGTGTAATTTGTGTGTAAGACGAAAGCCGCTTTGTGCTCTGACCCGAGAAAAGATCTTGTGGTGAGTGCGTTCTGCCATTTCGGCGAAGGTTACGAGCCGTCAGAGAAGCATTAGAGTACCCGCCGAGCCTGATGAGGCATCGCCTGATAACAGAGCTGCAATAGGGCAACAAGCCTGAACTGATGAAACCAACGCCGAGTGTCAGGAGGAGAGAAGTGTTGATCACATGCATTTGTTGGAATAGGGTTGAATTCAGAAATTGTCGTTCAAAAGCTGCTTTAACGGACTCCTACTGTTGCCTGCCATGCTACGGAGTGATGCTTTAATGGAATGATACTCTAGCCTGTCATGATACGGAGTGTTGCTTTAATGGAATGGTACTCTAGCCTGTCATGCTACGGAGTGATGCTTTAATGAAATGATACTCTAGCCTGTCATGATACGGAGTGTTGCTTTAATGGAATGATACTCTAGCCTGTCATTATATGGAGTGATGCTTTAGTGGAATGATACTCTAGCCTGTCGTGATACGGAATGATGCTTCAATGGAATGATACTCTAGCCTGTCATGATACGAAGTGATGCTTTGATGGAATGATACTCTAGCCTGTCATGATACGAAGTGTTGCTTTGATGAAATGATACTCTAGCCTGTCATGATACGGAATGATGCTGGAATGGAATGATACTCTAGCCTGTCATGCTACGGAACAGAAGGTATTTCGATATACATTTTGAAGAATATAGGTAAATATGAGTCACGTCATCACACACCAAAGTGTCGATCAATTTAACACTATCCTTCTGATGTATTTCTGACGACTGCGTCGAGTGAATGCTTACTAATAGATCTTTCAAAAGAGAACATGGCTAACGTTCCATTCCATATCGCACTAAAAGATGAAGAGGGAATGATAATTTTTTTGAACTCCATCTGTCGATACATAAGCTTTCTATGTTCCTACCGACCACAATTGTCTCAGCCAATTACCCGAGGTGTTCACTTGTGTTTTGTCTACTTCTATGTTTCGAATGTTGTATAACTAAAATACGAGCTCAGTCTTTTCGAGGAACGATAGGCAGCTTCCAGCTTTGACAGTTAAACTCGAAGTGAATATAACTCATTGAATTATTTCTACCAACCACTGTGCCATTTTTGATGATACAATCATTGTCCCATAAACTTATCCTATTCATTATCTTCTATAGTTGAATCATAGTCATCCCACTTCGGTACTCCAGTATTGAATTATTTTGATTGTCAATTATTTAATCATTTCTAGCGGTCATGAAATGCAGAAATTCAGTGTTACGTAAATACTTCGTTTATAAATTTTTTCGTCTATCCCCCTCTTCTTTATTCATACAATATTTTCATCCATCTGTACAATATGGTAACGCAATATGTCAGTTCCCCAACCCCATGTTCTCAGGATTTCCTAACCCCATATAATCGTAATATCCCCAACCCTATGTATTCGTAACTGTCCCAACCCCATGTATTTGAGAATTCCCCACCACTTGTATAAATGATTGTCCAACCTCATTTATTATTGATTTCACAACACCAGGCATTCTTGAATCTTACCTTAGAAAACTTTTTCTGCTGATCATTGATCATAATATTGTAATTTATCATTTGTTGCATATAATATGAACCGGCGGCCCTCTAGCGATGAGCTGCGAAGAATTCAATTGAACTTTCGTCTACGTTTATTCAAATTTAAGTACATGATAACGAAGTTTTATGTGTAATAAACGATAAATTTAAAACACGTTGCCAGACGATGGAAATAAATGATTCAATAATAATCCACCGGAATTTTTCATTTGAATCAGTCCTGTCATTTCCATTCCCAGAACTTCAAGATGTATTGGGCCCGGATAGAAAATGCTCGTTAGGGCCCGGATAGGAAATGCTCATTAGGGCCCGGATTGAAAATGCTCGTTCGTATTCTACTATAAAATATTCGGCTGCATTTTTCCGTCTGATCGCATATGTAACGTTAAAAGGTAATGTGAGGTACAATAACATCGCTAATGGCATCGTGTGAGCAAACACTCACATGAAAAATGCTAGAAAAAGTTCGAAATACATGAGAAACCTTCACTTATTATAACATAAATATTGCTTTCATTTCGCTCACCAACACTTGTCACTCTCTTCAGCTGGGGGACTTTTGCGAATACACGAATTTTCTGTCTTCACAGAACTTTCGAAGGGCTTCCGCGATTATCAAAGTATCGATACGTCATGTGTAACGCAATACTTTTTCAGAAGTCATGAGTTTTTAAACTGAAACTCATTTAACAAAATCGATCACTTCCACGTGTTTTCCCTTGAATGTTCATCGACATATTTTGCCCATCACCCTGAACAATGTTTCTGATAAATTAGATAATTGAGGATGTTTGATCGACAGGATATAAATGATAAGTCACTCCAACACACAATTGTTTGGAACAACATGATACCGCATGGTACGCCAATGTTAAATAAGTGTGAATCGGTATTTTTTATAAACGTACTGATCACATTTACGCAGAATATGCATGTCAAATTAGGTTTCTGGATATTGCTCGCAGAACCAAAAAATGATATAAGGAGCACACCCTCGATATTTGACTAATATACTCCTTTCTATCGCTTCGATTTAGGTTATATAATTATCGCACTGTGCAAGTTTTTGAAGAAGAGCACAATAAACGAATGATGTCTGCGATTCATCAATCTGTAAATAATATCAAATAGCTCCCACTACTTCTTGCCAAACCTGAAGAGGCCGTGACATTTACAGCATCTGAGATATCAACTGAGTAGGTAATTATTCAAATATATAATCATAGTTTGCAATTTTTTTAAATAGAATTGATCAACAGGGGCAAAACAAGATAGGGCACAAGCAACAAGATTTTTCTATTGAAAATCCCGATTGTAACAAATTCATGATAGGGGATTTGGAAAAACACTTATAATTTATTAGAGGGCCTCAGCCTTCCTTAGCCATCATGCATATTTTCTGCCAAAATATTTCAGTTTAAGTATCAATTCCCAAGACACACGGTGTATTGCATGATATTACCAGTCTCGCAAGATTGACTGTTATAGCAGCTCTTTGGAGAATGGCAACAAATGTCTGAGGGAAATCCCGTAACACAGAGTAGCAACTCGTCTCTAAGCCGCCGAGAAGAATTTATATTTTAGGTTTTCAGTGAAGAATATTCATGATAAGTTGGACGATTTTATTGATATCATGTTCATAAAACGGCATTTCAGGAAGAAATCTGAGAGACAAATGTTCTAAATCAGCTTTTAAATAACTCTCCCTCTCTTTCTGTTTCACTCTGTATAT
>SDVV010039980.1:0-10578 GCA_016164225.1 Gammarus roeselii | reverse complement strand
CACGTGGGATGAAAGATTTTTAGCGGTTATGACAGTGTCCGGCCATGACAGTGAGGTGAAGTGAAGTGGCGATAGTGCGCGTGTGCGGGAATAATTTTAGCGTGAACGCTGGGCTAACGCTTGCTGGTGTCTAAGTTATTACTATTTATGACCCCCAGATCCCTCTCTTCGATGACAGGAATCCGTTCCTTTCCGAACATTGAATATTCGAGCTCTGAGTAATGATGACCAATGAGAGTCTCTGTTCATTTGTCGACATTGGATATCATTAGCCATTTTTCTTACCAATCAACAATTTTGTTCAACTCTATAATTTGCTCTGTTAACACTCATGTTTCGTTTTCACTTTTTCGCCTAGCTTAGTATAGGATCACTCACGGAGGTGGGTGACTCTGTGCGCGGGAGACGAACATATCAAGATGTGGTGGGTCCATTTGTGGGTTGTGACCTCGTCATTGGGTGCTGGCCCCACCAGTGGGTGGTGAGCCCATCAGTATGTGGTTGACCGACCAGTTGATGGTGGACTTATTTCTGGGTGGCAGGCCTACTATAGGTAGTAAACACACGCCTTCGAGTGATGAGCCCTTAGACAGATGGTAAGCCTACTAGATGGGATCACTTGGTGAAATTGGCACATGTAGCATTCTTCAATGCAAGCTTCTCTCATGCCGGACAAGCGGCTTAAAATGCGCGAAACCCGGAGAGACGTAGACCTCCTCAAACTATCAATATTTTTCGGAACTAAAACAGTTTATATACATAGATATAGCATTGGCATCTCAGCCGCCCACACCACTCAAGAGTGTAACATTCGCAAATCTTCATTGGGCATGCCTCCGTGAGTTGCAAATCTCGCGTTTATGAGTCTAGACTGAGCCTGCATCCGTGGTACGCAACACTCGCGCTCTCATCTAGACTGAGCCTGCATCCGTGGTACGCAACACTCGCGCTCTCATCTAGACTGAGCCTGCATCCGTGGTACGCAACACTCGCGCTATCATCTAGACTTTGCCTGCATCCGTGGTACGCAACACTCGCGCTCTCATCTAGACTGAGCCTGCATCCGTGGTACGCAACACTCGCGCTCTCATCTAGACTTAGCCTGCATCCGTGGTACGCAACACTCGCGCTCTCACTCCAACCGAAGGCATGAAGCATGCATAGTTGTTCGTCATTTATTTCCTGTATGTTGCATAAAGTTTTGCAATATTATACTATATAGTTTCAACTACCGTGAAGTTACACAATGAATAATTATTTACACTAGGACCGATCGTACATATTTTCAAGCATTCGTAAGCGCTTACTCAACTCATGATGATCTAAGACTATTTGTTGTAGAAGGCCTCATTATATTTCGTGTAATGGAGAGGCGAGTAATCACCACCTCCTATCTCAGTTACCTGCAGTGCCCACTCTGGGTATTAGGGAGAGGAAGATCATTATATTTCGTGTAATGGAGAGGCGAGTAATCACCACCTCCTATATCAGTTACCTGCAGTGCCCACTCTGGGTATTAGGGACAGGAAGATCATTATATTTCGTGTAATGGAGAGGCGAGTAATCACCACCTCCTATATCAGTTACCTGCAGTGCCCACTCTGGGTATTAGGGAGAGGAAGATGTTCGTGCAAGTGCGGTCAAGGTTCAGTTCAGCTCTGTTGGCGGAGTTAGAGAAAAAAGACGTTGAAGAATCACAATGTTTGTCAGAGTTCTTGAGCCGGTTCATGTCGTGTCAAGAACAAACAGGCATTGAACTCGATTGTCCTGAGACCTTTAATTCCCCTCGGCTCAGTGCGCCTCCCACGGGCAGGTTGTCCTTGAAGTTATTGCGCCATCAATTGCTGATGTTTTTGCGAGAAGTAGAGGTAAAGAGCCTCATAAACAAAGCCAACTGGACCATGTTTTGCCAGCTGCGACTCAGAGCACGGTGGATACAACCAAATGAACTGCCTCTAAGTAACGAAGAGAGGGGGGCGGTAGCATTGCTGCAATGTACTGCCAGCAAGGCGCCTCGAGCAACAATGGACGGGAGATGGCTTTGCAGGCAATGTACTTCAAATTTAACTGCCTCGGAGTAGAAGTGGGCGAAGGGTGACATTAGAGACAATGCACTGCCGGCATTGCGGCAAAGGTTCTGCGGCCGGGCCTCCTAAAAGTAACGGTGGCCACTTAGACCTTTTTCCATTTGATAACATTCTTGCTCAGTGGCTTTGCACTTGGGTATGTTTGGATAGTGCAAGTAAATGCTTGTTCATGAAGTATTTCCCGCTAAGCAGGAGAGTGGCAGGGAGGCGTCCGATCTCTCCGCCTGCAATATTGCATTGTTACCTTGGCTCGAAATAATAAAATGCAGCACCAGAAGTTGGCGCTGGAGTGGGGTGCTATTCACTCAGCCACTGCTGGCCAAATTGCTTGTACAAGGAATGGAAGGACGATATCTCGCAAAATATACACAACACGATCCGTGCAATGGGAATTGCTGGGGAATCATTTTCAGGTCTTCGACTATTTCCAGACGCTTTCAATATAAGTAAATGTTGGCCAATTCTGACTCAACCCGATCGGTTTACCTGAAATAACTAAGTGGCGGTGGGTAGCACTTGGGAGGGTTTCTATCCCGGGATTCTCGGATCCCTGTTGATTTCGAATACATTTTTTCATCCTTTGATTTATTCCTTGTCATTATCTGCCTTTTCAGTTTCCATATGTTACATTCAACTATCCTTGCGTCAATATATTGACATGAAGTTAAACAATTTCCTATCAAATTACCATTCTAGTCACGACATCGGTGGTGGGAAGGCAACCAGTGTGCACATGCAAAAGATTACTTTACCGTGCGACGCCTTGTTTCAAATTTGGTCGAAGAGAAGAGAGCATCTCCGCAGCTGCATTACTAGTAACGAACACGAAAAAATGACTCAATGCATCTGCCGGGAGAGTTTTCGATTCGGAGTAAATACACTTAACAGATACGTGTGGACGACCTTGGATCAAGGTGCAGTGTAAAATAAAAAATAGTATAAAACTGATTACATTCAGATTTGTTTCTATAAGAGATTTTTTCAAAGTGATTCACTTTTATCCGATATTATTAGTTACTATTTATTTTTGATGAATTGGAGGCTAAAAGTCTTTTGATGTGAGGTCGGGGTACATTCAGCAATACGAAAATCCACACCGCATGTTGTACAATGGAAATCTTGGATATTATACTGCTAAAAAAAAATAATATCTCGGAATACAGAGATTTTCCGAAATGGAAGGCGATTTTATCCTGGAAACCCGAGACGAGGAAAATGGCTCAAACCAGACACCCAAGCACTGATGATTCCTCGCTATCACATCCGCCACAGAGTTTATATACGACCTTAATTTAGCATTTAAATTGCAAAACAATTGTCTTGTACAGAAAGGAATCGAATGAGAGTATCCTTCATCTATTTATTTATATTTTAAATTAGCTACATTAACCAGGCGAGTCCCTCCCTGCCCACCGTTTTATTGAATCACAGCAAAATCAATCAGAAAGTTTTTCTGGTTCGTCAAAGGAACGCTCGTCTACTTCAGCAGTGTATACAGACTCAGTGTGAATGTGAACCAGGTGGAAAATAACATTGTCATTGTCCAGAAGGCTACCATCCGTTTGTACTGTACATGTTCAGAGGCGGAAGCAAGATAACTTTGAACGGAACTGTCTTCTGCAATATAAGCAAGATGTCAAGGATGAGAAACTGATCCATGCATCAGTTATGTCTGTCAAGCTAAAGATGATGCCAAAGAAACTGTCATATAAATTCTCTCAGTTGAAAACCAAAGCCTAATACTGCCAGTCTATATTATAAAGGTTGAAAAAGACTCAGCAATTTAATGTCTAACATATGGGGGGTTCTAAATAGGATTTTGCATCTTCTAAATGATATAATGATCACCTATGCATAACACGCACATTCCCGGAACTGGTTTGATAAAATACTCTGAATCTGTCATTTCGTAACACCTTTGAATAGAGCAGACGTTGCCGCCTGCTGACCAAAAACTTATGTTTTCCGCATCATATTTCATGCTCCGGTCAGTCAAATCCAACGTTACAGCTCCTTCAGTTGCCCATCAGCGTCAGTCGAGTCTGGCTGAGTGTGCCAGTCCATCGTGCGCAGTGACTGGCTGCAGTGCTGCCGATGGTGTGTTGGTGATCACAATCGTAGCTGTTACGTAGCGCTTTGTAAAGGGTTTTGTTTGATATTTTTAACTTTGCGGGCGTATTTTGCCCGTGTTAAATTGACCGAGTGTTGGCTCTTATGCTGATCGTTTCATTAGGATGCGGTTGTTAAATTGACAGAGTGTTTGCTCTCATGCTGATCGTCTCATTAGGTTGCGGTTAGCAGATTCGATGCAACGACACTTTAATCAAGGATTTTTTCTTCTAACTGACTGTGACGAACTAGGACCCGATTCCTTGCGAAAAAAAGATGGATCACCAAACACAAATTCATGATACATATAAAGCGCAGTGTCGATAGTGATAATAGATTTAGTTTCAATGTTAATTTATTTTAGACCATTTAGCGGCGATCTGGTGATGGAACAGTTTTTTGCAAGCCTAAAACGTGCAGTTTAATATTAACAATTAGGATTACCCAGTACTTTGATTTGTATCATATTCATGCATTTGTAATTCTGGGTGAAAGAAAATAAACAAATATTTAACTGCATTGATAAACAATTTCACAGAGTAGAAGGGTATCATTTTGATCAAGCTGTTGTATTAAGTCAAGTTATCTAATCGGGCATGTAGCCGTTGAAGTTCAATACAATATCAATTGCCTATTTTTGTCCACGTGAAACTACTTACGTGTTTTTCAAAGTGTGTTGATTAACTCGACGCTTTAAAACACGATGACTCGTTGATTGTCTTGGCGTTGAAGCCCGTCAATCTTCCCATATCCATCGATTAACCGATTAACTTCTATTCATTTACCCAAGTCATTATCATGTATTTCATTCCTCCACGACTTCTGGTATTTCATCTCAAAATTGCAGCCTAGACAATGGCCCACAACAGTCATCGTCAAACAACAGATCGTCATTCATCCTACCATTTCCAGTTTAATATTGAAAAAGCAGAGAAAGAAATGTTCAAATGTTCTTTTCATTCCTACAAATATTTTGGGTGTTTAATAACGAAATAGCAAAGTAGGTTATGAACTATAATAGTCATTTGCCAGCATTCAGAATGAACGAAATTGCTTGCGTAGGGTGTTTTTCATAATCTAGCGCATGAGCTGTAACATGCTGTAAATGATATTGGTGGTTTCGTTTGGGCCATCCATCGATTTTGAAAGATCAAAACGAGTAGACGTTTATTCATAAGTCAACAATATTTGTAGTGCATGAATTATACAAATTACTCATCAATAAGAAAAATGTGCGTGTGTTGAAGCAGAGCGTCTTGTCTCACTTGTCGCTGCTGGCAACTGTTCATATAATCTCTCATGACCTATAACTCCCGACAAACCAGTAAATGTTGCTGCAATAATGGATCATTCATGCTATTCATTGTTGCTACATTCTTGAAATTTGGAAAATAGTTGCCCATTTGTGCATTATTGTAGTTCATTATAAATAATATTTCTTGTAGGCCCGTGAAATATCGCGGGACACACTCGAGCTTGGATGCACCGCTGAGGATACGTGCGTGTGATTGGTTCAGCATTGGCGGTGGACAGTTGCTACAATCAGCTGCCGCAGACAAGCATCGAAATTTAACCCTTACTACTCGTCGTGAACGGAAGAGGACGGGAGGGGAAGGCAGGGGTCGAGGCATGAGTTGTGAGGAGGAGCTGATACGGGTGTGGTCAAGAAGTTAGTGGGGTTGTGAATCCAGAAACAGCATGAGACTCGAGTAGTTATTCAAGCGAGAAGGCCGTGGATCCAGAACAGATGATTCAACGAGTTATTTTGAATCGGTGCCCCTTTGGCACCTGAGAGTAGCCTGCCCCTTTGGCACCTGAGAGTAGCCTACAATGATATCTTCAGGAGGTTGATTGGTGTCCCTAGAAGAACGAGTGCTAGCTTGCATTCGTGACATGTGCAAATGACTCTCTTAATACGCAATAGAAAAAAATGAATATAAACTCCAGTACAGTATTGTCAAATCGAATAACCCTTTCCTGGAGGCCATATGAAATAGTGAAGGGTGCTAATTGTCTCTAACAAAAGAGAGGTGGGACAGAGTTCAGCTGGTGCAGGCAAATCCCGATATCAATACAAATAATCTTTGATTCCTATCTGCCTCTTCATGCTGTGGTCACATTGCATATATGTGGATGTTAGGTTGGGATCCGTTCCTGAATGAGTTGGCCAACCGGTGACTATATACTTTACCTTTCTAACAATGTGTTTTGTTATAAAAATATTCATATGGGAAATGGACCTAAAATGTATCCAAGCGCAGTCATCACTAACTCAACTTATAAATTGATGTCGCGTATTTCATTCCTACGTTCTCTCCACGTATGGTTATTTGGTGCATAATTTAAATTTAATGGTAGGAATGCTTTGTTTAACTATTTCTTTATATTTATTTTTGTACCTTCAAGTGCTTTAATGAAGATTATTATTATTATTACAATTATTAGTGTGAGTTTTTTAGATGGAAAATATTTCTCCATTCCGGCAGGTAATTGGTGACCCTGGCGATGTACCTCATAAATGCAAATAAAATATGACACTAATTAATTTGATACCAGTGTTCTTTAAAATCTCTTACTCAGATAAAAACATGGTACATTGCAAAAGTATATTGAACACTGTCCTATATCCTACAAGACTTGTTTAAATATCTTAATAAATAATACTGTTTAAAGCCTTGTTCGGAGTTTTGCTTTGAATCAGAGACATGTTATTTAACGGCCAGAAGGCACTGGTTTAATCATCGAATAGATGGAGCCAAAAGGCAGCTGGAATGCTCATAGAGAACAATGCAATACAATCTACGCTTTGTTAAGGAAGAAGAGAAGATGTTAATGGATGCTTTGATCATCTATCTTGGTGAATAGTTCATTTTACACATATATTGCTTGAATTTAATGCACCATGTGGCGCCTGATCACACATTGAAACTGTTGCAAATCATCGCTTTGCATTCACTCTTTTAAAAGTATTTACGGAATAAGCGCTTAGTCACGGAATACATTCCCTTCTACCATGTTTGCCGTGAACATTTCTGTTCAGTATTTGCTTCGAAGCAAGAAACAGACGTTGCTCGGGTGAGCAATAGGCAGAACACACTACTTGATGGTAAAGTCAACGATCGCGCGAGGGCGATAATGCTGGGACAAATATTTGTAGAAACTTCGGGCATCGCTTAGTAACAATTAAATGCATGGACTCCTGCGGACAATGCCTGAGATGACCGCATAAATGACGCATGTTGGTCATGGAATAACTTCTTAAAGGCACCCCTGCCAAAACCTGACCTTAACAGGAGCGCTATATCTAAATTTAATGTTCCCTCTTCCCCCATCGTCTGTGATTTTCAGCACTTTATAAATCTTTGTAGAAACTCCTGTAATAGACCTGTTGTTGTGAACAAACGTTAATGTCACATCATAACAAAACTTTGTCACATCTGCTGACACGATCTGAGCTTAGGACAATGAACGTCGTACCAACAAAACAATATAAAGATTCAGATACAGACGCAGGGTGGCATCCCTTAGGCGAATTGGAAGACGGCAAGACGCACTTCAATCCTCTCTTGCACTCACATCCGTATTACAACTTTGTTCTTTAGCACCTAATGCTGGAGCCAAAAACTGCCACGCTTCAGTTTGTGTCAGAAATGAGCTCAGAGATCAGTGCCAGCAGTAGCTGTTACTGGTTCATCCCTGCTATACGTCTTAGTGGCCGGACACTCATCAACCCATGTCCATTCCGTTTCTCAACGAGACAATTTTAGGCGAGGAAGCGCTTCAGGTCCGAGTCCAAACTCAACCATTCTGAAACATTCTCCACTCACGGAAATCCAGTTCCCTCTCTCCTGGCATATTCACACTGACGTCTCTCCTACTAGACACCTGCAACGCCATCCATCCACCCGTACCTCGATCGGACTTCCTGCACAGTCTACGCCCACACAGCTCGGCTCCATTCACCGCAACGCCATCCATCCACCCGTACCTCGATCGGACTTCCTGCACAGTCTACGCCCATTCAGCTCGGCTCCATTCACCGCAACGCCATCCATCCACCCGTACCTCGATCGGACTTCCTGCACAGTCTACGCCCACTCAGCACGGCTCCATTCACCGTGGTCGTCACCAATGTTTGTTCGCCCATCCTCTGCATGTGTCAGAACTATCTCAGATACAGACACTACAGATACAGACACTAGGCCGCATCCCCCAGAAAGGGGGGTGGCCGACGGCAAGACGCAACTCACACCCTCATACGCTCACACTCACACAACTTAGCCACGTTAACAATTCGGACATCACTTCCAGGGAGATCGCAGAGACCTTTTTCCTCGAGGTTATCCTTGATATCAAAATTGCGTCTGCCGAACGTAGTACTGTTTTTGGCACACCGATCTCAATCCAAGCCATCCCAGAAGCGCTTGAAGGCAAAATTAATTACCTCTCGACTGAACGTACTTGAGCCACACCAAGCTCTCACCAAACTGAAAAACTGCTTTGTCATAATGTACAGTACCTGTTGCGCGTTGCTACCACAATAACCAAGCGAGATTCGACGAGTCAGTCCGAGAAGTTCTCTTAAATCATAGTAACATTTCATTTAAAATATTTCATGAAAGCAAGCCTATCTTCATCTCATCTCTGCATTCTATCAGTCCATTAGTTGAAGTCATTCTGTGAAAAGTTAACGTATTGGCGTAGACCAGCAAACTCCATGAAGCAGTCCTGGTAATGGAAGACTCGGCATGGCGAGGAAGTGATCAATCCAGAGGGTGACTGTTGCGCTATCTAGAAGTCTTGGGAGGGAGTAAGGGTAACCCTGGACTGCCTGATACTTGAGGCACTAGATCCCGAAACAAAGGCTCGAATCCTGGGTGTTTCCTGACGCTACTCCTCCTGGACCTTTATTTGACAATGACTCGGCTCGAATTACTCCTGCGCTCAGAGTTGGTGCAGCGGGGGTTACCCGCAGCCCTCAGCTGTGGATGAATTATACCCTCACGCGCTCTCATGCCTATACAGTAAGAGTCGTCATCCCAGACATTTGGCTTCTAATGACATAATCGAACGAGCTCTACAAAAAATAGCATTGATTAGAACCGCGGGACATAAATGGATCTTGACGACGGTAAGCGTCCTACGCCAATCAAGTGTTCCCATTTTCTAGAGTGAAAAAACTTTGTTTAGATTGCACCAGCGTAAACACCCTTGCGACAAATTACCTACACTTCTTTTAAGGCGGCTGCAGCAAAACAAAAATACGTATCAGTTTCTTTGGGACCGTTACTTTTTCGAGCCCTTTGCTATTGACACGACAAGTCCAGCAGCTGTTGGCAAGTCCAGCAGCCTCCTAATCCTCGGCAACGGGCGACGGTTGTCCGCGGCCTCCGGGGACCCTCGCGAAACTTTCTGGTTGAAGCAATGGATTGGACTCTGCGTGCAGCGTGGTAACGCTTTGAGTGTTGTTGATCATTAATTGTTTCAGCCCCTGCCGACGGGCAAGCAATAAAGGGGAACATTTCTGCTTGAACGATGATACGGTAGCGCACTTGTAAATGTCAGCTGGTAGATTGTTGAAACATTTTTGACCTGAAATTGTGAAATCTTTGGCTCCAGTCTCTGTTCTTCTGAACTTAGTGTCAATATTATTTTCGTTCCGTGTTGATCGTTGATGGGCCGCTTCTCGAGTTGACAACACAACACCGTTTGAAGAGGAAAGAGTGTTTTGCATTTTTAGGACTCGCACTGCTTCACTGAGCTCCAGTAGTTTAAATGCAAAAAATCAGAGCATTGATTAAAAGAAGTCTGTTCTTGAAGTCGAGTTTTTTCTTCGTTCTAATGAGAAACAAGAGTGTACCCATTCAGTTTGGAACAAAGCTTCTCTACGTGATGTCCAAAGGTCATATTGGAATCAAGCCACACTACCAGACTTTTGACTCTGATATCAGTACAGATTTATGCGTCCATACGATCAACGTCAAATACTCGGTCATACTCATAAATGCGCAATGTTACCAGAAGTTCAAATTTACGACCAAACTTTGTCCCAGTCGAAGATAAAAGTTTGCAGTGATATGGATATTTTTAGAAGGTAAAAAGTGTTCATTAGGTCACGACTTAGCTTTATTAGTGCACGCGATTATGAAATGAAGAATGTCCTAATTGTCATCTTCTGCTTCGTTATTACTTCGTGGGTATTAATGTCAAAAAAGTATATTGCATTATTCGTGTGGGCAGGAAGGCGTGGGGCGTGAGGAGATGGGGGTGATGAATGCCGTGTAAGGGTGAGGCGTTTGGAGTTAGACGTGGGAATTCAGGCATGAAGAGTGAGCGTTAGGGAGTGAGGCGTTTGGAGTTATGCGTGGGGTGTTTAATGGAA
>SDVV010039979.1:0-10578 GCA_016164225.1 Gammarus roeselii | reverse complement strand
AGTTGTCGAAGAATGGAACAAACTTCCAGCGGAGGTTGTAAACAGCAATACAATCGAAACGTTCAAGTCGCGGCTCGATAAGTTCTACATAAATCGCGATAAATAGCTAAACCGTTCCATTTCCTGTTGTTATAAATAAATTAGAAATGGCACATGAAAATCTCTTTGACGTTCTACTTCAAAACTAATTCTCTCGTCACCATAAGGCAACCTAGTTTGGGCCAATAGGCCTCTTAGACGTTCTACTCCAGAACTAACACTCTTGCTACCAAAAGGCAACCTAGTTTGGGCCAATAGGCCTGTTGTTGTCTTCCTACACTTGTAAACTTGTAAACCCGTTACAGAGGGGACACAAACATCCCGTTACAGAAGGGAAACAAACTCATCCCGTTACAGAGGGGAAACAAACACATCCCGTTACAGAGGGGACACACATATCCCGTTACAGAGGGGAAACAAGCACAATCTGTTACAGAGGGGACACAAACACAACCCGTTGCAAAGGGGACACGAACACAATCCGTTAGCGAGGAGATACGCACAACCCGTAACAGAGGGGACGCGCACAACCCGTTACAGAGGGGACACTCACAACCCGTTACAAAGGGGATACTCACAACCAGCTACAGAGAGAACGCAAACACCATACGGTGTGAACAAAGTAATGTCCACCCGTTATTTTGCAAGACAACAACAGTACTTAACGCGGGGAAACTCTAATAGATTAGGATGGATGAGTTTTGTCACGGAAAGCTCGTCCTCCGACGTCAATTCTCAGCTTGCCGAGTATTTCAGTGTTGAGTATTGTCGTGTTCCCACTTTATAAGGGATGAACATGTCTGTTCCCACCGTATCGTGTGGCGTGGATCTGAGCGGTAAATCATATCATTATTTTTAGTGCGTAACCACTATCGCTTTTGGACAATTCTGGTGTAAAACAACTCCTGGTTGTATTTAACTCCCCAATATTTTAATGCTTGCACAGAACTGTTGCGTAACTTCTCTCGCACCTCATCTGTTCCTGCCACCAATAGGTATTCACTAGTATTGACTCGTATCATAACAACTTCCGCAAACTATCATCGCATTCACATCAACTTGATACACGGCAATGCATTCATATCAACTTGATACACGGCTGTGCATTCATATCAACTTGATACACGGCCATGCATTCATATCAACTTGATACACGGCTATGCATTCATATCAACTTGATACGCGGCTATTGCATTCACATCAACTTGATACACGGCCATGCATTCATATCAACTTGATTCACGGCTACGCATTCATATCAACTTGATACACGGATATGCATTCATATCAACTTGATACACGACTATGCATTCATATCAACTTGAGTCACGGCTATTATCAACTTGATACACGGCTATTATCAACTTGATACATGGCTATTATCAACTTGATACACCGCTATTATCAACTTGATACACCGCTATTATCAACTTGATACACGGCTATTATCAACTTGATACACCGCTATTATCAACTTGATACACGGCTATTATCAACTTGATACACGGCTATTATCAACTTGATACACCGCTATTATCAACTTGATACACCGCTATTATCAACTTGATACACGGCTATTATCAACTTGATACACCGCTATTATCAACTTGATACACCGCTATTATCAACTTGATACACGGCTATTATCAACTTGATACACGGCTATTATCAACTTGATACACGGCTATTATCAACTTGATACACGATGATTATCAACTTGATACACGGCTATTATCAACTTGATACACGGCTATTATCAACTTGATACACGGCTATTATCAACTTGATACACAGCTATTATCAACTTGATACACGGCTATTATCAACTTGATACACGGCTGTTATCAACTTGATACACGGCTATTATCAACTTGATACACGGCTATTATCAACTTGATACACGGCTATTATCAACTTGATACACGGCTATGCATTCATATCAACTTGGTGCACGGCTATGCATTCATATCAACTTGATACACGGCAATGCATTCATATCAACTTGATGCACGGCCATGCATTCATATCAACTTGATACACGGCCATGCATTCATATCAACTTGATACACGGCCCTGCATTCATATCAACTTGATACACGGCCATGCATTCATATCAACTTGATACACGGCTATGCATTCATATCAACTTGATACACGGCCCTGCATTCATATCAACTTGATGCACGGCCCTGCATTCATATCAACTTGATACACTGCCATGCATTCATATCAACTTGATACACGCCTATGCATTCACATGAACTTGATACACGGCTATGCATTCACATGAACTTGATACACAGCTATGCATTCATATCAACTTGATACACGACTATGCATTCATATCAACTTGATACACGGCTATGCATTCACATCAACTTGATACACGGCTATGCATTCACATCAACTTGATACACGGCTATGCATTCATATCAACGTGATACACGGCTATTATCAACTTGATACACGGCTATGCATTCACATCAACTTGATACACAGCTATGCATTCACATCAACTTGATACACGGCTATGCATTCACATCAACTTGATACACGGCTATGCATTCATATCAACACGATACACGGCTATGCATTCATATCAACTTGATACACGGCTATGCATTCATATCAACTTGATACACGGCTATGCATTCATATCAACTTGATACACGGCTATGCATCCATATCAACTTGATGAACGGCTATTATCAACTTGATCCACGGCTATGCATTCATATCAACTTGATACACGGCTATTATCAACTTTATACACGGCCATACATTCATATGAACTTGATACACGGCTATTATCAACATGATTCACGGCTATTATCGACTTGATACACGGCTATTATCAACTTGATACACGGCTATTATCAACTTGATACACGGCTATTATCAACTCGATACACGGCTATTATCAACTTGATACACGGCTATTATCAACTTGATACACGGCTATTATCAACTTGATACACGGCTATTATCAACTTGATACACGGCTATTATCAACTTGATACACGGCTATTATCAACTTGATACACGGCTATTATCAACTTTATACACGGCTATTTTCAACTTGATACACGGCCAGTATCAACTTGATTCACGGCCAGTATCAACTTGATACACGGCTATCATCAACTTGATACACGGTTAACATCAACTTGATACACGACTATCATCAACTTGATACACGGCTATCATCAACTTGATACACGGCTATCATCAACTTGATACACGGTTAACATCAACTTGATACACGGCTATCATCAACTTGATACACGGCTATTATACGGCCATAAAACACTTTGCGCAAGCGTGTGGCAAACACGAAGTATTCAGGCGCTGCGCACGACAACACAAAATCCTAACATGTACAAATTTTTATTTTCAACGGACTGGCAGGTAGGCATGTAACGTGAATCGGGAGGTAGGCATGTGACGTGAATCAGGAGGTAGGCATGTAACGTGAATCAGGAGGTAGGCATGTAACACGAATCAGGAGGTAGGCATGTAACGTGAATCAGGAGGTAGGCATGTAACGTGAATCAGGAGGTAGGTATGTGACGTGAATCAGGAGGTAGGTACGTAACGTGAATCAGGAGGTAGGTACGTAACGTGAATCAAGAGGTAGGTACGTAACGGGAATCAAGAGGTAGGTATGTAACGTGAATCAGGAGGTAGGTAAGTAATGTGAATCAGGAGGTAGGTATGTAATGTGAATCAGGAGGTAGGTATGTAATGTGAATCAGGAGCTAGGTATGTAACCTGAATCAGGAGGTAAGTACGTAATGTGAATCAGGAGGTAGGTATGTAACGTGAATCAGGAGTAGGTACGTAACATGAATCAAAAGGTAGGTATGTAACGTGAATCAGGAGGTAGGTATGTAACGTGAATCAGGAGGTAGGTATGTGAAGTGAATCAGGAGGTAGGTATGTAACGTGAATCAGGAGGTAGGTATGTAACGTGAATCAGGAGGTAGGCATGTAACGTGAATCAGGAGGTAGGCATGTAACGTGAATCAGGAGGTAGGTATGTAACGTGAATCAGGAGGTAGGTATGTAAATTGAATCAGGAGGTAGGTACGTAACGAGAATCAGGAGGTCCCAAAGTAGTTGCCAACAATATTCAAGGTGACCGTTTTCCCCTCTCGGTGTGCTAATGGTAATGTTCAAGGAAGGTTGTCAGAGATTCTCTCTGCTGTGCCCCGTTTACAAATGGTTACGAAAAGTGACAACTGGAAGCGCGATAGACTAGTCAAGAAATCGGGGAAATGAATTAAAATGTTCTCATCAGAGGAAGAAGTTAGTTCTTTATCAATATATTATAAAAGGAATGCAAAAACTCCACACAGATGCCCTAACACGTCAATGACGTGTTAGAGGGGTGGTATACCGCACGAATACCTACCTCCCTGAAATGTGATTCGTGAAGAAATTAAATAGATCGTATGTTGAATGGAAATTGTTATTGAGAGGCAAAGGGAGAAAATCAAAGTCTGCAATACATAGTGAACACATTGAAAGAAAAACTGATCCATATCTTTGATATCGCCCTTATAAATGCAAACAAATTAATAACTATACTGAGTAAGATCGAGATTTTCAAAGGGAAGTGCAAAGGAGCAAAATGATGTGAGTTTATAAGAGGAGAAACGTCTGAGCGAAGCCTCAAAAAAAACTGCAAAAAATTGATATGAAACGATCACGTGAATCATATTCATTAAAAGAAACCGCTATTCTAGCAGCAGCAGCAGCAGCAGCAGTTCAGGCAATAATTCTCCTGCATCTAGTGAGAAATAAATAGATTAGAAACAGCCATCAACATCGAAAGAGGTACTTCAAGAAAAATATATAAATAAAACTCTGCTCTCCTTGTTGGGTGTTGCTGAGATCGGTGCTCGGTCTGCCTCCTTAACAACGATTCCAACAATCGCAAATCTTATAAAAGATTCAGATCATTACAATGCGAGCTACTCGTTTATACGAAGGGTCGAGAGACAAGTCTGAAGAACTTCGGTGAAAGTTTGAAAAAAAAATCGAAATAGTCGAACCATTATTCGTACATTGTGATGGTAAACTGCAAGGAATGAGGTTGTACATCGGTTGACAGTCCTAATCTCTGGCAGTGTAGATGACCAAGTTCTTCTAGTGCCGAAGTTTGATCATAGCAAAGGAAGAAAAGACTGCAAGTTCAATACATCAGCTGATCATTGAATGGAACCGAACAAATAAAATAAAAGGTATTTGCTTCGACACAACTGCATCAAACACCGGGCGTATAAACGGAGCTTGTTTATAAATTGAATATAAAAAGAGAATGATTTGTTGTGGTGTCCTTCTCGACATCATTTCCTTCTAATCATGTTGGAAGCGGTGGTATTCACTGCACTGCCAGCGTCGTCAGGCTCTAACATTGTTGTTCAGCAGCAGATTAGAAAAAGAACATGGAATAAGATTGATCAAGTGTCATTTGATATAGACAATTAACAACAAATTAAAATGAAGGAAATTATACAATTTACAGCAAGAAAACCCGATGAAGATCAGCCTCTCGACGATGATGATCAGCCTCGCGACGATGAAGATCAGCCTCGCGACAATGATGATCAGCCTCGCGACAATGATGATCAGCCTCGCGACAGTGAAGATCAGCCTCGCGGCGATGATGATCAGCCTCGCGACGATGATGATCAGCCTCGCGACAATGATGATCAGCCTCGCGACGATGAAGATCAGCCTCGCGACGATGATGATCAGCCTTGCGACGTGAAGATCAGCCTCGCGACGACTACAGAGAATTATTGGAACTGCAATAATCTTGCTTGGCGGTACTCCAGAGACTCGAAATAAATTCAAAAAGCCTGGTTGGGGTGGATGGATGAATATTCATTATTCATTAGGTAGATCATCAACGTATATATGTGAAGAGCTTGAGTAGAAAAATCAGTTGTTACAGTCCACAACATCGCTAACGCAGAGGGGGAGAGCCGCGCCGAGGCAGTTCGAGGTGCGTCGAAATCAGTCGAAACATTGGAGACGATGGAGACGAGTCGAGTTGGTCGTGACGAGTCAAAACTGGCCGAAATTATTTGAGACAAGTCGAGATGAGCTGAGACGAGGGGACTCGATGGACCCGGTGAGCTCGGAGGACCCGGGGTACATGGGTAACCCTCCGGGGCTCATTGGGCTCTTTCGGGACCCAGGGCACCTCTGCCCCCTCCCCCACCCTATCCCCTTAAAGCTATAAGTGCGATGATAAAAACCTGAGCATTTTTTTCCCATGATGTACCTGCTCTTTCTTTCCTCTTCACGCTGCACAATTCTGTCGTATAAATTAATGCTCGTATATATCTGCGAGAGCTCCTATTTGGGATTTTGTGAATAAGCGTTATTTTTTTCAGTCTGTGCTCGCTCGCGCGTGTGCGGACCATAGGTAATGTCTGTGGTTGACCTTTGCTGCGTAATTATAAACCTTGTGATGCGTTACGGCTGGAGTTGATCTGATTCGTGAGGCCGTGGACCTAATACCAATTTTGACTACACTACCTGGGCGCACTGGCGTGCGTACATGTTACTTGTTGAGGTTCTTAGGGGTGGAGGTGGGTATTCGTTTCTTCTGAATCTTTATCTTCCTGAATAAATTAATTGTAATATAACCGAACTAGGCCGCGTAAATGTAAACATTGTGTTGCGTTGCTGTCGGAGCTTATTATGTCCTTGTAGCCGTAAACCTTGTACCAATCTAGACGATGCTGCCTGTACGCACTAACGCGCACACATATTACTCATGAAGTTCTAAATGATTGAAAACGGAGGTCCGTTTCATCTAAACGTTATTCTTGTACGCACCAGCGTGCGTCTGACAACTAAAATGTTCAACTAGTTTAACTTTGACAACGTTTTTTTTATTGCACACAGAGGTGTGCGAGCCTACTGGAATCCAGGATCATTGAGCCATACGGGGGAGCCTATTATGACTCACGTCAAGGTCTGGTGGGAATGAGGCCAAAATCAAATCGAATCAAAAAGCCTGGTGCTTACCATAGAACCCGTTGGATAGCGAAAAACATTTATACCTTGAAAATCTGGATGTTCAAAAATCCGTTTCAAATAACAGCTTAGGAAGAATTTATTGTTTTTCTGTTGCAATATGCATAAAGCATTGATTCCTGGTTCCCTGCGCAGTGACGGCCCTACAAAATGATCTTATGAACATGAGATCGCCCAGCTAGCCGAGGCAAGCATTCCCCAATATGCCTCTTCAACCTTTTTACCGAAACCTTGGTGGTGCCGCAAGAGACAGGCGGGAAAAGCTATACCATGCCTACCGACGCGCACGGTCCTCCAGGTACCGAGTAGCGTGGAAAAGAGCATCTGCTGTATATCGAAAACTTCTAGTGGAGAAGAAACGTGAAAGCTTGGCTCAATTAGTCAATACTATTAATCGAAACACTCCCTTCTCCCAGGTGCGGAAAAAAAATCGACGTATTCAGGGAAAACCCGAACGACCTATTAACATCCTATCTGACCGCGGTAGAACTTATTCTTCCCACGAGGAGATCGCAAATAAACTAGCTCAAACTTTTAGCCAGATTTCGCAACCAACAAACTACACGGCCGCTTTCCAACGGGAGAGGAACTCGCGAGAAAGCGAACATCTTGACTTTACTTCTAGAAACGAAAAGGCCTACAACAAATCTTTTCCTCCACGAACTACAGGGTGCCCTAGACCATACACGAGAAAAATCACCTGGGCCGGACCAGGTACACATCAACATGATCAAAAATCTCCCAGATGGCGCCCGTGAGCGTTTATTAAAAGTGTTCAACACTCTGTACTCAAACTCAATTTTTCCCGACTAATGGCGGGATTCTACCTTTATCCCAATACCCAAGCCCGGGAAATTCCACGGCAACCCACATAACTACCACCCAATCGCTCTTACCAGCGTCCTCTGTAAGACAATGGAAAGAAAGATGAATACGCGCCTTGTCGACTACCTCGATATGCATGCAGGCCTGAACAGCATCCAGTGTGGCGGCCGCAAGCGCCACTCTACGACGGACAACCTTGAAAGACTGGAATCTGACGTTAGACAGGCATCGTTCGAGGGGAACACGTGGTTTCCATATTTTTAGACGTGGAAAAAACATACGATACTACCTGCAAATATGGCATCAAGAAGGAACTCCACCGCAAAGGGCCGAGAGGCCACTTACCACGTTACATCTACCAATTCTTGCAAAACCGCACCTTCAGGCTTAAGGTCAGCGACACCCTGTCATCATCCTATCCGCAAGAAAATGGGCATCCCCAAAGGAAGAATCCTCAGTGTCACTCTTTTTATACTAAAATCGACCAGATATCAGACATTCTTCCGCGCGACGGAAGATTGCTTTCATCACTATACGTGGACGACTTACAAATAAGTGTCAGGCACCCTAGCCTCTAAACAATCCAACAGGAACTCCAGAAATGTATAAACCTAGTTGGGAACTGGGCCTCCTTAAACGGATTCAGATTCTCGCACTCCAAAACTAGAAGCATGCACTTTACTCGTGTGCCCGGCTTACACCAAAAACCATCCCTAACGCTGAACAGCACTCCGCTAGTATACAAGGAATAAATAAAATTCCTCCGTCTTGTTGGGACCCTAAACTCACATGGCGACATCATATTGCAGCCCTAGAGACTAGACTTGCTGCAAAAAAGCAGCCGGACTTATCCTCTCTGTAAAATCCTTTAAATTCGGAGCCAATATGGACACCGCCCTAACGTTGTTCAGAACAATAATATGCTCGCCCATTGACTGTGGAGCAAATGCTTACGGTTCAGCTGCCAAAACCACCCTTGAACCTCTCTCCATCATTGTAAATAACGCCCTGCGTATCACAACCGCTGCGTTCAGTTCCACACCCATCGAATCCCAGAACGTGCTTGCTAACAATCTTCCTCTTCCGCTCCGAAGAGACAAACTCTCACTACAGTACTATTTCAAGACAGGGAGCTACATCAATAGCCTAGCACTCAGAGACGTCACCAACATTCTTGATAAACGCCTCTTTGAGGCTAAGAAGAACATTAGCCCAGCCCTTTTTCTCTACGCGTAGACAACTTGCTGACCTCACTGAACATCCGTCGCAAAGCAATCAAGCCTTAATTCTCCCATCGAATTCTCCAAATGAACACACCAACGTGGATGATCAGCCCAATACTGGCCAACCTAGGATAGCAAACGTAACAAAAGCAACAACCCAACCAACGCGTACCGCCGAGAATTCTCACGACTACTTGATGAACAGTACTCTGAGCAACGCCATATATACACTGACGGCTCCAAAACACCGGACGGAGTGGGAGCTGACGCCGTAGGCGAGGGGACCTCGTTCGGCCACCCTACCCAAGAGGCCTCTGTGTTTTCTGCAGAGCTGCACGCACTCGAATTGGCCATCTCCATTACAAAAAGTGACCGCCTACCCAGAAGTGTTATATTTTCAGACAGTCTGAGTGTTCTCACCCAGCTGAAAACTCTGCACTTTGACCACCCTGCTCTCAGAAAAATGCAACACAACCAATTCACGATGTCCGAGACGAGCCAAGGGGTCGAGTTCTGCTGGATCTCTGGACACGCGGGACGAAGAGGAAACGAGTGCGCAGATTCCTCCGCCAAACGAGTGTCTACCCAGCAAGAACAATTCATATCCACACATTACCGAGACTGGTACCCAGTCATCAACTCGCGTATAACATCACGATGGAATGACTCCTGGCTACTGAGTGGACAAAAAGTGCTTGCAGTTAAACCATCCGTGGGAGAGTGGTACGCCAGGGTTTCTAATAGGCGAGACCAAGTGTTCATTAGCCGTCTATGCACAGGACACGCGTGTACAGCCCACAACCACCTAATAGACGTAGCCACGGGACCGACGCACCACCATGCCTCTGTTGCCACCAAGTGGCAATCATCGTGAAAACACTTACTTATGGATTGTGACGCACTCTCAGCAGCCCGACGAGCCTTCTTGAGCCCCCGTGCAACCTAAAACGCCTGCTCACAGAAACAGAACACCGAAAAAAATCGGTCGCTTTCGGAAAACACACAGGCTTATATGAAGCCGTATGAAAGTAACGAAGTCTAAATCATCTCTGATCCCTTACTCGCAGTCATCCTTGCGTATTAGTTGAGAATTTTAACTTTAACTTCGACTACCGGAGCTGTGCAAAATCAACGGATCGTCGTGCCCTACGAGGGAGCACTCGGTGACTGCACGTTGGAGCTCCGGTGAAGAACAGAGGAGGCTGTTACTACTCCTCTACGTTAAGCTTAGTCTGTGTCTGCGTTGAACCTGCTCTGTATTTGCGTTTGGCCTACTCTGTTTCTGCTTTAGACCTACCCAGTATCTATGTTAAACCTACTCTGTATCTGCGTTAAACCTACTCTGTATCTGCGTTAAACCTACTCCGAATATATGTCAAACCTACTCTGTATATATGTCAAACCTACTTTGTATATATGTTAAACCTACTCTGTA